>OU343223.1:316216378-316303065 GCA_910596185.1 Chrysanthemum makinoi
AAGCTTATATCTTAAATCCTTTTTCGAACACTTGTTCGGGTGTTAACAACGTTTGAGGCTTAAACTTGTTCAAGGAGATCCAATTTTCCTTTTGTAATCATGGGGTTTGATCGTTATGTTATTCTCTTTACATTCAGGATCTTCTAGCTTCTTATTCATTTTCTCCTAGATGCATCATCTAATTTTCTATCTTCCTCGCACTCCAACGAACTAGGTTTTTCTGTCTAGGTTTAAGAATCTCATTTCCATCATAGATCACATTATTAGCTTGCTCTAGCCCTTTAATGACCTCCTTGGTTCTACAACAAGGGAATGCTATCCTTATATCGCTTAAAACTCTATGTAGTGATCAAGTGACAGTCTGCCAATGGTATTCTTGTATGCATTAAACTTATTTTCAAGCTTGTTTTTCAAAGTTTTAGATTGGAAAAATCATTCAAAAGTTTTGATTCCTTAGCATTGAATTCTAGCTTAAGCATTTTAATATTTTCTTGAAGTTCCGCTTTTGCTTAGCGCTTTAGAAGCTTTTCTTGTAAGGAGTTTAACTCTTGTTTCAAGACTTCTTCTCTAAAGTTACTTTTTCTAATAACTATAATGCATTCATCATCTATTTCGCCACTGGTGGTCAACTCAAACTTAGCACGTTGTTCATAAATAGCAACTTGTTCTTTATAGGCATTCGCCGAGATAAGAATCATCGGGCACATGCGGTGTATTCATCAAAGACATAGTCCTCATTGATCGCGAAGATGCATTACTTGGTACAACCTCACTTTCACTTTGCTTCACATATTGATCATATGGGACAATATTGCTATTACCCTCATCATCAATATCCGATTCATAAGTTTCAAGATTTTGTACTTTATTATGCATCTTTTGCTCATCAACATCATCATATAGTTTTAATACCTCTGAAATTATTTTGTCTTTGGATGATTAGCTGTTGTGGTGGAGAGACCTTTGGAGAGACCATAGGTGATATGCTAGCCATGAAGATTGTGCTCAAGTGTAGTTCATCATCGACATCGAGTCAAATGCATCACGCATCGCCTACTTGAAATGCATTTTGATGATTATTACCTATCTCCGAATTGGCTGCTCATCAACATCAAACATCATAGGTTCGGCATTTCCTCAGGAACAACAACTCCTCTTCATCCAAAAGTCGCTCCATTATCCCGAGCTTGCACAAGCAGCATCTTGTCTCAAGTATTCGCGATTCTTGGACGTTTGGAGATGTGCGGTTCTAGCAATATGTCCCTCACCACCATAGTTGTAGCACTTAATTGGCTTTGCTTGACCTTGATTCCCATTCCTTCCTCTATTTCGATTTACCACATATCCTCTACCAACTCCACTTCTTCCTCACCATATCGCCTTTTTGAACCTGCACCATAACCTTCCCATCTCCGACAGCTTGCTTGATTGTGTGGATTGATCGCTCGAGGTTATTGTTGGTTTCTGGAAGAGAGTTCATGTTTTGATTGACCATGAGAGCCAGTTGATTAATGAAGTGACCCATGACTGACGTCAAGATCGCCTTGCTTGAACCTCGGATCAGGAATGAGTTTGTGATTACCATTACCCGTGGGTATGACTTGAGATGCTTTGGTAGTAATACCAACATTGGTGTAGAAGGTAGTTGAGTCATTTAACTTAACCTGTTTTCCCCTCGCTAGATTTGAACCGCTTCAAGAATCCTTTTTTCAAACATTGCATGTCTCTCATTCTTAAGAAGGAAGGCATATAGTTGCTCATAGTTTGTGTCCTTCAACTTTGGTCGACTTCCACGAGGTGACAAACTTGTGTCATTCGATTCATGTTGTTCACAAACTTGAGTTCATGAATGTTTTATAGTCATTCTGGCTGCTTTCATGTCATTCACAAGCTTGTGGAATCTCACGTAGTATTCATAGATACTCTCATCTGGTTTCATCTTGAAGTTCTCAAACTCATCATCGCTTGTGATTCTCTCTGTCTTTGGTTAATTTGTCCCGAGAGAAGCATCTTGACATTATCCCAAACCGCCTTGGCTTCTGTGTTGTGATTGATAAGCTTGTAGATGTCTTTTGGAAGACCCAGGTATAATGTTAAGCCACGATATCAGATCGAACCTTTTTCTCCTTATCATTGAGCTCATCATACGCCTTTGGTCTATCTATTCCATAGATCATTGTTCCATCTGCATTTGATCAATTAAGTCTCTCTTGTAGTCTCAATCCGATAAGGTCCTTCATCAATAGACTTGAGAATGTTGACTCCATTTTCCTTTCCAAGACAATGCGATTACGTCAAGAGTCGTGTAGTCGGCTCCAAGCATGGGTGGACGAAGTATCGAACCACCGCTTGAACATCCTCGGAAATGGAGATAATTGTAGGACGTTGGTAGACATGTTTAAAGATTACACGGGATTTTATAACTCAATGATTAAACCGGAAATAGATTCTTTCACGGGATTTTACTAAATCAAGAGAAAACCGTATTACAAACAAAAATTCAACCAAGTCGCTAAGAAGCCTTGAACCAAGTCGCTAAGCATCAAGTTGCTAAGTATTATGAAATCAAGTCGCTATAATGTCAAGTCGCTAAGAGACACCAAGTTGCTAAAGAACAACTCGCTAAGATCTAAGTCGCAACACCAAGTCAGAATTATGACAACAAGCTAAGTCGTTGTCGCTAAATAGCAACTCGCTAAGGTCCAAGTCGCTAACACCAAGTCGCTAAGAAACTTAAGTACAAGTCGCTAACAATATTGAAAGCAAGTCGGTACCTTCACCAAGCTACCAGAGTGGAGAATCCACTAAGTGTAATTGTTTGTCGCTTGTCTCAGGACAAGTCGCTAGGACCAAGTCGCTACTAAAAGCACTACAACTTGCTACTTTTATTGAAGCAAGTCGCTAAGATGAAATTCACTACGAGAACCAAGTCGCTACCAAGAAAAACTTCAAAACACACTTTTCAATCCAAAACAAGCTCAACCACGCATGATTCAAGCTACCAAATCAAGACCCAAGCACTTACAATGATTCTAAACACAAAAGTACACCCAAAATTCAAGCTTTAACTAGGAAATGAACCAAATGATGCAAAAACCACTAAACCTTTTCAAACTCAAAAACCATCTAAAACCACTAGAAATCCAAGGATATGTAAGAGATGATCAAACCATGGCTCTTGATGCCATTTGTAACATATTGGATTTCATACACATCAAACCATTAACAAGAGAAGGATAAGATGATTTTCTAGAGAGAGAAAGAGTTAGAGGTTTGGGAACTTTAGTGAGAGAGAAAAATCTTATTATTAGCTCCAACTCTCTACCTTGGAAGGTAGAGAGTATTTATAGTACATACATAAATCGCCACCTACGGCTGGATTGCATATGTGGGTAAAGATCCCATCCTGTTTCCACTTTACTTAACTGACGACATAATCCAACAACACAATACTCCAATCCAAAATGCATTTAACATCATTCACTCACAACCTAAAAGGCAGAGAACATGAAGAGGGTTCCAAAGTCGATCACTCACGGAGCATAACAGAGCCATCTCCAAGGGAGGAATCACACCATATCGATAAGCTTTAGCGATCATTTCTATCCTTTACTTTAATTCATGTCTTTCATTATGTTAAACATTGAATTTATTGTATCTTTTATTATGATCGGCAAGCACCTTTAGTGCTAGCCTAGTTATGATTCCTTGATTGTATTTTTGTGTTTTCATGCTTAAAATTTTTCTAGTGTATGCATGCATATTCGATGGTAGTTACCCTAGTTCGGAGTTTTAAGCACGATCTTATCTAGTTGCTTAGGAGAATTGACCAACTGACCTAAGTAAAGGTAGAGGAAGAGACCTGGTAAGAATTGACCAACCTGACTACCTTTCCCCAGTGAATTGACCAAAAGATCACCGTTCGGATGGACGAACTTAAGAAGTTAGGGATGAGTGTCTAAGATACTGGCACCGGCTCATTTTAATCTTGCATGTAGGGTACTTAATGACTTGGCTTAGGTTGCTTAAGACCCTCGACCCCAAGGGGTAGGTTTCGACGTAGGAACCTTTTTGATAGGTTAGAGCGAATTGACCAAATGTCTGTCCTAGCGACTTAAAACCCCACTTGAATCAATTGGAAGTAATTTAGAAAACATAGAAATTACATGATAGGATGATTAATTAGGTTAGCACACTTTCTCACCATTGTTCACAACCTTAGTTTACTTTTTCATATTTATTTCTCTTTTAGTTTAATCAATCATTTCAACCTTAAAACCAGTTAAAACAAGTGACACTTAGACTTAATAGTATCCTCATCTACATAGCTCTTGGGAACGACCTCTACTTTACCACTTCTATACTAATGCAATACGACGGGTTCACTGCTCGTTAGTGCATTAGGTAGACGAGAATTATAAATATTAAATCCTGGTCAAAATACCTGCATCAGAATTTTGGCGGCGCTGCCGGGGAGCTATATTAGGATTATATGTTAATTCTTTTATTTTAGTTTTTGATTATTTCATTTTTGTTCTCTCACGATCTTCTTTAAGTTTCAGGTACCATGGCAGTTGTGGACATTGATAACCTCACTCTCGAGGAATACCTTGCTATGAAGGGATGAACATTGAACATGGCCCAGCTCATAGGGCTCACAATTGAGTGAACTGACCCTGGATCTCGCATATTGATTGATCTGCAGATGAGGAGAATGATCTCTTTTGCCAGTGCCCCGCACCATTGACCCATACACCAAGAAATTCAAAATATTTTGAATCCGGGTATCAGATCCATACAAGATAAATGCTTGACCATAGTAATGATTCTTTTGGTGAGCAGACCTATCTCTCATTGAAGTTGTCCTAAAAAAAAATGTCGAATTACTCAGCACCCAAGAGGGAAGTAATAGAGGCAGGGAAAGTGATTTGGATAGTTGCTGATGCCATTACTAATAAAATTGAAAACTTGGCGGGGACATGAAGAAACTGAGGGAAAATGCATGCTATTCGACATATGTAGAGGTGATCACTTAGCCAAGGATTTCCCTTTAAAAGAAGCTACCCAATCGGGGTTCGTTCAAGATGGTAGTCCTTCCAAAGAAATGGCGACAAGAGTAAGCCCGGTATGGAGGAAGCGGAACTCCTTTTGAGGAAAGGAGGTCTACACTTGAAGAATCAATAAATAGATATTTGGAAGAAGACGCCAAGTGGCAGACAAACAGGGATAATTTGCTTAAAAGTTTTCTGGTGGGAACAAAAGCAAATCTCTTAGCTCATGATGAGACTTTGAAGAATCTCGAAATAAAGCTTGGGTTTTTGGCAAATGACATTCAAGAGGGCAACTTGAAAAAAGATGATGGTGCCTACAAAGCCATATTCTCCGATGACGGAAGACCTCTTTATACCCTTTCAGGTTCTCGAAGAGGAATTGCCTCTGTTTCTCCCAATCAAAGGGAAGAAGACGATATGAATGCTCGAGAAGTTGAGCACCATGCTAATAAAGAACATGGTGCGATCGTGGGGAATGAAGTAAAGTTAAATGCCCGATGTTCAGCTTTTGTCCTAAATCAAATACCTTTGAAGGAGAAGGATCCAGGAAGTTTTATTCTCCCTTGTTCTATTAATAACTTATATAATATTAATGCTTTGGCCGACTTAGGAGCTAGTATAAGCATCATGCCATTTTCTATGTGCAATAGACTAAATCTCGGACCTATCAAACCCCTTTGCATGACTATTGAAAGGCGGATGCGGTTAGCATACCCTCGGGGTTGTGGAAAATGTGCTAATTAAGATTGATAATTTTACTCTTCCTGTTGATTTTGTAATATTAGTCATGGAATAAGATCTCGACATTCCATTAATCCTAGGTAGACCACTTCTTGCTACAACACGAGCAAAAATTGATGTCTTTAAAAAAGTTATAACTTTGAAAATCAACAATAGAAAGCTTACTCTCAACATGGATGAATTAGGAAAATGTCATCCAATTGAAACTGTTTGTGTTGTCAAAAAAAGAAAGAATAAAATCGTTACTAACACCATCACACACGAGCACTGCGTTACTAATGATCACAATGTGCAGGAAATTGAAGTTGAGACACACAACAGTGGGGGGTTACGACGTAACCACCCCACCAAGTTACGATGTAGCCATGATGCAGGTTTTACTGACCAGGTTTTAATATTTATATTAACTCGTTATACCTATGCTCTACCCTAATGCACTAGCAGGCAGTACCGGTCCGTGTAGTGTAATCAAAAGCGAGGTCGTCCCCAAGGCATGTGTTGGATTGCTATTAAGTCTAGTGTCACAGATTAATAAAGGTTTCGATAGGGAATTAATTAATTAAACTACTAAAGGCAAATAAAAGTAAATAAAGCAAATAAATGGTAAAAGGAAATCAATAGAGGAGAGTGGTGCTAACCTAGTTAATCCTCCTAGCTAGTTATGTCTATGTCTACTTACTTCCAATTACTTCAGGTAGGGTCAAAGTCGAGAGGACAGCATTTGGTCAATTCGCCCTAACCTATCAGCAAAGATGCCACCACAGGAGAATGCCCAACCGTTAGGAACTTAGAAACCCACCTCCTAATTCTTAAGTTCATCCAAACGATAGGTGATCAGTTGGTCAAATCGCACAAGTAGAAAGGGTCGTCAGTTGGTCATGTCTTACCCTTCCCGTCTCAGTCCGCTCACCTAGGGTCAGTTAGTCATATCTCCTAGGCAATTGGCCTCTACCGCCATTTAAAACTACCGAACCAAGGGTGGCTACCAATAAACTATGCATACATACACTTAGAAATAATTATGCGGAAGTAACATAAACACAAACAAAACAATTAAGGAATCATAACTAGGACAGCACCAAGAGGTGCTTAGCCGCTCATATTAATCATACAAACCAATTCAATATTCAAATGTACGAAATACATGAATTAAAAGTAAAAGAAATAAGAAATGCTAATGCTTATCGTAGGGGAGTGATTTCTCCCTTGGAGACAGCTCTGTATGCTCCTCTGGACCTTCCTCTAGCTTTTTCTCACGTTCTCTGGTTTTTTGTGTGTGGAATGGGATGATTAGAAATGCTGGAATTTGTGGGTATTTATAGGCCAGAAATGTGTTACGGCGTAACTATAACAAGAGTTACGCCATAACCTTCAGTTACTCCGTAATAGCGCTAGATCTGCTGCTATGCTGTAACCTTATAAGTGGTTACGCCGTAGTCTTCATAAAACATGGTTACGCCGTAATTCATGTAGTAGTTACGGCGTAATATCAAGGCGTGGATCCTCATATGACCTAATGTAGTTACGTCGTAACCTTTGGGAAGATTTACCGTAACTCTTGATAAGTTGGTATTCTCGAGTCACCAATAGTTACGTAATGTGAGAGAGTTACGCCGTAACCTCTTCAAAATGGCATACTTTGATAAATCTTTAGATATTTCTCCGGTTCCGTCTTTTTAGCTCCAATGCTCGTAATTTACGAAAGTGAAAAACAATGGAAAAGCGTAAATCCATATAAATGATATAAATTACAAGCATCTGGGAAATTGACACTTAATAATCATGACTATTTGATGTTATCAAATATCCCCACTTGAACTCTACTTGCCCTCAAGTAGACCTTATTAGAAAGATTCCTAAAACGATATCTTCCATAACCGGAAAATATAAGTTTACAAATCCGTTATGCTAGAATAAAACAAGCCGAACACCTCATGAAGGGGAAACACTCAAATCTCTCATTTATTCTAAGTGTCAATTTAGGGGTGATCACTCAATTGCAATCATAGCATGCATTCTATCATAAAGCATGGTTACAAAATCTCCACCACTAGAGTTAGGGCTAAACAATTCTCGAAGGCAATATGGGTGACGACGACAAAGGTTAGGGGTGACTCGTCATTACTAACATGTCTGTCAAGTGGACAAAATCAATGATACGTGACCAAATCCATGGCCAAGACACCAAAGATTGCTCGCATCACCTAGACACGCTTCATGACTAAAGGATAGGACAAGACATGAGATATATAAGTGGTGTAAAATGAAAAACAAGCAGGTAGTCTAAATCTATAACCAATTCATCACCACTTACCGTCTGCCCAAAGTTCAAGCTTTGAAGTCAAGAAACTGGATCATGAAATGTAAGGCGATGTGTCATTAGAGGGTCATGATGGGCACACTACCTTTTCTTGATCAGTCGGCATAATTACCAACTTCAATCTTCAAATGTGACCGAGGTGGCCTCCTCGATACTAAGTCTATTAAGCTCATACTACAGTGCTTATAACAATGCACTTTTTACAATAACATAACAATTTTTTTTTATTATTATTTTTTTTATTCTTTTATTTATTTATTTATTTATTTTTGAATCATAACAATAATAACATAATATCCCCCCACTTGAGATGAACAATGGGAATTCGGGGGGTCTTAAATGATCTTCAAGAATGTTGTCGATGAAAGCATAATTTCCAAACCTTTCCACTTGAACCTTGAACTTAGGCAAATGATGACTTCCCAATTACAAATAAAGACTACAGGGTAGGCTAAGGTGTATGGGTGTAACGAAACAATATATTGGGTTGTCAATATGAAAGGAATGGCTTAGAAGGGTTTATCTAGGGGTATCTTGCACTAAACGTGAGTGCAACAAAAGGGTTTCACATGGGGGTCGAGAAGTCGAGGTAACTAATCGATAAACACACAATTGTAGGCTGTTTGGGTGATAATCCTATAATATTGCCTTCTAAAACTGAAAAGTCTAAATACATCGAGCTAACTCAACATACATCGTCTATGGTCTCGAAATGATGTAAAGGCCAAGTTCTAAAGTTTACAAGCTACCAGCACACTCATAATTTGGTGGATTTGGGGTAAAAATTGGGAAATGGATAAGGCTAATCTCACCATATAATGTCAAGGGTTGTATGTGCTCGGCTAAGGTCTAATCTAGTTAGGTTAAGAAAAACATGTCAAAATTTTAAAAATGGCATAATTTTTCAAAATAAACTAGAAAAAATGAGGGCAAAATATTGTTCAAGAGATAATTCTACTCCCGTCCCCCCACTTGAATTGTACAAAGTCCCTTTTGTACTAAGCATTAATAAAAGGTGAAGAGAAAGTAATTAGGCGAGAACTTCCCTGAAATTTGTCCAGCAAAGAGAGAGAAGGAGAGACGCCTTCGTTAAGCGTCATGAACAAACTTCAATTCTGAAATCACACTCACCGGGCATAATTCTAAAAATAAAAATAAAAATGAAAAACAAACCTAACTCACTTTCGTAGGAATCACGGTTGCATTTAGCATATGCAACAAGCCTTTTAAACCGTTTGGTGTCCCAAGTGGTGAGTGTCGAAAGAAGTCTCATGAGGGTTTCTGGGGAACACACCCACAAAGTTCATTTAAAAACTAATACAAGGTTACTGTGTTTTAATGAAAGAATTAAAACGAGAGAGGAGACGTCGTAACTCTTTTTAAGGGAGTTACGCGTGCGGCAAAACCTGAAATAAGTACGCAAAGTGAATGGTTACGGCGTAACCATAGAGATGGTATTACTGTATTGGGAATGCGTCAATGATTCTGGCCGCACAAGGTTGGTTCGCAGGCGTAATCATATATTATGAGTTCTGCCGTAACTCTATTGATCGACAAAGCGTAGCAGCAATCTTCATCGTTTCCTGCAAAAATGGTTAGAAAACACAAAACCTAACAGAAATGAATAATAAAACAAAAGAAATGGATAATTCGGGTTGTCTCTCGAAAGAGCACTTTTCCTTATTTACGAGTCTTTAAGTTAGACTCAGAGTTGCGGTGCTTCTATGGGGGCCTTAGGATCTGGCCCACTTCCACCATTCGTTGGCACTCATTTATCCATTTGTCGAACCTTTTTTTCTTTGTACAATTACTGATGCCATTTGTCCCTAACTTATGTGAAAGCCATTTATCAAATGATTTTCTCCGGTCATCATCTTCAGTAATAAGACTACTAGTAATACTGATGCTGGATCTTTCGCCTTTTATTGTGTCAGTGAGATGATTATACTTATATTGCTTGACCAGCCCCTTATGGGTTTTTGAGTTCCCAATCTTATTTTGTACCAATCTTCCAATGCTAACTCGATATCATGTCCCTCTCCCTTATGAGGGTATATCCATTCATTCGCCTTTCTTTCATAATTTTGAGGACGAGTAAACGGTGGTCATGCTGTCACTGATTTGCTATCCTTGATTGACATCGAGTTGTTGAAATGTTTGATTGGAATCGGAGTCTCCTCAATGCTTTTGATAATTTCTTCCTACTTCTGCTTACAATTAATATTCTCTCTACTATCTTTAATAATAGGATTATAGTGTAGAGCGAGATCTAGTGATTGAACATTAACAACTTTGACGTTATTATTTGAAATTTCCACTTTTTGTTGTAAATGTTCTCCCATGCTAAAAGTTATTCGTTCATTTTCAGTTCCCAAAGAAATTTGTTTTTCAAAAACATTAATTTGTGCTCTACAAGTGGCTAGAAAAGACCTTCCAACAATTAAGTTGTAAGTCTCCCGCTTCCCCATGTCAATAACCACAAAATCGGTCGGAAAAAAGAATTTTATAATTTTTAAAAGCACATTATTAACAATTCCCTTAGGTACAGCTTTAGATGAATCAACCATTTCTATCATAATTGTTGTTTCTTTTAAATTGGTAAGTTTTATTTTATCAAATAAAGTGGTAGAGATAAGGTTTACCCCAGCCCCCAAATCAGCTAATGCATGAATCTTAGTATTACCAATAGTGCATGGAAGAAGAAAACTTTCCTGGTATTGTTGTTTTTCAGGAAGCTGGCTTGGTAGGACCTCGTCTTCTTCTGATTTATCATCCTCTTTCAGGTAGTTAATTCCGGAAAGATCGTTAGTGATGGAGGATGTGTCCTGCTCTTTCCTTGCTTTATCTTACGTAAATATGGCTTTGCAGGCAATGGCTTTAGCGTTACTTGCTTTGAGGTTTTTAGTCAACTGCCCAATTTGTGTTTTGAGGTTTTTAATTGCAGCATCTTGGTTACGTAGGTTCATATTGGTGTCCTCCTTTACCTTGACCATCCATTCTTTGAGTTTATCTTTCTTATTTGTAGTTTCTTCGATGTGTCTGTGCAGTATTTCCTCAAGGCTAGGTTTAGGAGGATTGTTGTTGATTCTTGTGTAGAATCTAGAGGATTTTTCTCGATATCTGGGCCCGTTATTATTGTAGTTGTTGAAAGGGGATTCTCTTCCATATTTAACTTCTCCGATTCTTTTAACTTCCTCGTTGGAGGAACATTATTTAGAAGGTGGAATCCCATTTCGCTCTACTTGAATGGAATGCACATTTTCCTTGAGATTCTTCATTTCTCATCCAAGGCTTTCTAATTTGTTGTTTATTGCTGCAAGGCCTTCCATATCTTCATTCTTACTCCGGTTGCTCCCTCCATTGTGCCATTTGTGAGAGTGGCCTGCCAATTTTTGAATAGTTTCTAAAGCCAAAGTGGGTGTCATACTAGGAATCTGCCCTTGAGAATCAATCATTTGTCTTTAGGAGATGTTCAGACCCTTGTAGAAGACGTTCACCTTTTGTTGGATGTTGAGGTCATGAGTAGGGCATTTGTATAACAATTAGTTATATCTTTCCCAAGCTTGGTATAACGTTTCATCACCCTCTTGCTTGAAATTATGGATTTCTTCCAATCGCTTAGCCGTCTTTGATGGAGACGGTATCTCTGAATGAAAAACTTTTTAAGATAGGCCAAGTGTTGTGGTCCAAACGGTGTCGATCAACCCATCTCTTTGCGGCCCGTAAGAGAAATAGGGAATACACGTAACATTATAGCATCGTGTGAGACTCTGGGAATCTTGAATAGGCTGACAATGTACTCGACATTGTCTATATGTTCATGGGCATCATCGGTGATGCTTCCAGAGAAAGGATTTGCCGCGTAATTCTCCATGAATTGAGGTTTGATTTCGAATTGAGCATCTTACGCTATAGGCGGCTAACAATCCACGGTCCTTGTTCTTTTCTTGTTAATGCCAAATATTCCTCAAGAGTGAGGTCATTGATGTTAACAACTTCCATGGTATCTGAAAACTTGAGATATGATCGTGAGAAAAATTTAAAACGAAATTAAAAACTTAATATAAATCCTAATATAACTCCAAAGCGTGGGTAAAAACTTGATGCGGGTTTTCTTGACCTGGTTTTAATATTTATATTAACTCGTTATACCTATGGTCTACCCTAATGCACTAACAGGCAGTGTACCCGGCGTGTAGTGTAGTAATCGGTAAAGTCGAGGTCGTCCCAAGAGCTATGTGTGTTGGATTGCTATTAAGTCTAGTGTCACAGATTAATAAAGGTTTCGATAGGTAATTAATTAATTAAACTACTACAGGCAAATAAAAGTAAATAAAGCAAATAAATGGTAAAAGGAAATCAAAAGAGGAGAGTGGTGCTAACCTAGTTAATCCTCCTAGCTAGTTATGTCTATGTCTACTTACTTCCAATTACTTCAGGTGGGGTCAAAGTCGAGAGGACAACATTTGGAAAATTCGCCCTAACCTATCAGCAAAGATGCCACCACAAGAGAAATCAGGCACACCGTCATAAGTCCTGTTGTTCCTGGTCTCCTAAGCCAAGTCATTAAGTACCGCTACATGCTAGATTTATAATAGTGAATGCCTGGACGTTAGGAACTTAGAAGCGCACCCCTAATTCTTAAGTTCATCCAAACGATAGGTGATCAGTTGGTTAAATTGCACAAGTAGAAATGGTGTCGTTGGTCATATCCTACCCTTCCCGTCTCAGTCCGCTCACCTAGGGTCAGTTGGTCATATCTCCTAGGCAATTAGCCTCTACCGCCATTCAAAACTACCGAACCAAGGGTGGCTACCAATAAACTATGCATGCATACACTTAGAAATAATTATGCGGAAGTAACATAAACACAGACAAAACAATTAAGGAATCATAACTAGGCCAGCACCAAGAGGTTCTTAGCCGCTCATATTAATCATACAAACCAATTCAATATTCAAATGTACGAAATACATGAATTAAAAGTAAAAGAAATAAGAAATGCTAATGTTTATCGTAGGGGAGTGATTTCTCCCTTGGAGACAGCTCCGTATGCTCCTCTAGACCTTCCTCTAGCTTTTTCCCACGTTCTCCGGTTTTTTGTGCGTGGAATGGGATGATTAGAAATGCTGGAATTCGTGGGTATTTATAGGCCAGCAATGTGTTACGGCGTAACTATAACAAGAGTTACGCGTAACCTTCGATTACTCAATAATAGCGATAGATCGCTGAATACGGTGTAACCTTATAAGTGGTTCGCCGTAGTCTTCATAAAACATGGTTACGCGTAATTGATGTAGTAGTTCACGAATAAGTATCGGCGTGGATACTCATATGACCTAATGTAGTTACGTCGTAACCTTTGGGAAGAGTTACACCGTAACCTCTTGATAAGTTGGTATTCTGAGTCACGCAATAGTTACGGTGTAATGTGAGAGAGGAGTTACGCCGTAACCTCTTCAAAATGGCATACTTTGATAAATCTTTAGATATTTCTCCAGCTCCGCATCTCTTTAGCTCCAATGCTCGTAATTACCTGAAAGTGGAAAACAATGGAAAACAAGCGTAAATCCATATAAATGATATAAATTACAAGCATTATCGGGGGAAATTGACACTTAATAATCAGGTCTATTTGATGTTATCAAGCCATAGTGCAGCACATAAGCCTGAATCTAAAAATGATTGGCCCGAAATTCAGAACATGGATCCGAAGTCCTCATCTAAAAAGAATACCATTGGTGCAGAGCAATACCAGTGGACAATGATAAGTGGTATGACCTTTGGGCTTCATGTAACCTTAATGATGACATTTGCGATGATGGTGGAGATGACAAGGAAAGGGTAAAAAATAAAAAGTACATGTGGTCTTCGACAAATGATAAAGAAAGGAAGAACCTTGAATGGAAAGGAATTATTACATTCGATGCATGGGTACAGACTGTTTCTGGCAAGATGTATAATGACACTAAAGGGAGAATTTGGGCGGATCTAAACCGCGGTGATAATTGTAAAACTCCTAGTGTTGATGATATTCATAAAGCAACAAACAAGCCACTCTCGGATTATGGAGTTGTTGATGACTACTAAAGTGATGCCAACAATAAGGTAAAAGCTGCACGAAAGCATTGGTGTGAAAAGATAAAAACCGAAGGCGAAATATTTTGGCCTTCTTGTAACCCGTTTGACGAAGATTGTAACGGGGGAAGTAGCATGGCTAGAGTTGGGGATGACGATTTTTTTTGGGCCTCAACTAACGACAATGAAATAACCGATTTTCCTTGGTTAGATAAGTTACGATTTGATTGGGTCAAAATAAAGTATGGAAAATTGGACGCTTCCACTAAAGAAAAAATTTGGAAGGGTTGCATGAGTAAAGAAGACCCAAGTGAAGAAGAGATTCCTAACGACACTAGTGACGAGATGAAAGATGATTACAAGGATAAATGGGTAGATGAAAAAGAGCATTGTAAGCGTGAGCTTGTGGAGGATTTGCTTGATGACGAGTGGTTTAAAGGAACGGAGTCCGATGATGATGATATTGAGGGAATTATGGACTACCTTGAATTACAAGGTCATGACGGGTTCTGGACCCAGATGATGATGCATACGAGCAGCGGAGATGTAAACTTCTTGGCATTCCCTAAAAGAGACCCCCACCCATTATAGCTAAAAAGTTTGAAGTTACAAAATATCACTTGGGACCGGATGAAAATTTTTCCAAGGTTCGGAAAATTGAAAGGAAGGAGTTTCTTCGCACCGCTCTTAACGTCGCATGGGTCAGACACAACTTAATGAGGGAGATGGACGAAGTTGGCCAAGTGTGAAGACCCCCATAAAGCCCCATGGCTTTGAGTCTAACTTAAAGACTCGGTAATAAAGAAAAGTTCTCTTTCGGGAGACAACCCAAATTATCCTTTTCATTTCTGTTTCTTTTCATTTTTATTGTTGGGTTTTGTGCTTTTAACATTTTTACAGGAATTGGAGATGAATTCATGACAATTAAAATGGGGACCTGATTCTATCCTGTTATCAAGTTACGGCGTAACTCTCTTTATGGTTTACTGGCGTAAGAATCTTTGTTCTTGATAGGCTGATTCACTCCAGGTTTTCCACCATTACGGTGTAATCTCCATCCATTATTACGCCATAACATTCTTCTGTAGATGAATTCCAGGTTTAAGCAAAATTACGGCGTAACTCATCCTTAAGGTTACGCCGTAATTCATCCTGTAGTTTTAGAATTTTTCCAATATTAGCATGATAACCTTGTATTAGTTTTAAATGAACTTTGTGGGTATGTTCCCTGTATGCCCTCATGAGACTACACTCGCCCACTTGGGACACCAAGTGGTTTAAAAGGCTTGTTGCATATGCTAAATGCAACCATGATTCCTACGAAAGTGAGTTAGGTTTGTTTTGTTTTTGTTTTTCTTTTTCTAGAATTCTGCTTGTCGGTTAGTTGTGATTTCAGGGATCGAAGTTTGCTCAGGAAGCTTAACGAAGGCACGATTTTCTTCGTGTGCCTTCTTTCTTTTTAGGAGCAAATTTCAGGGAAGTTCTCGCTCTAATTCTACTTTCTCTTCACCTTTATTTTTAGTACAAAAGGGACTTTGTACATCTCATGTGGAGGGACGTGAGTAGAATTATTACTTGAACTTAATTGCCCTCATTTTTTTAGTTTATTTTGAAAAATTATGCCATTTTTAAAAATTTGACATGTTTTTCTTAACATAACTAGAGTAGACCTTAGCCGAGCACATTATAACCTTTGATATTCCATGGTGAGATTAGCCTTATACGTTTCCACTTATTTCCAAATCCACCAAATTATGACTGTGCCGGTAGCTTGTAAACTTTAGAACTTGACCTTGCATCATTTCGAGACCATAAACGGGGTATGTTTGATATATATGGAATAATCAGTTGGATAAGGCAATATTTTTAGGTTTATCACCCAAATAGCCTATTTTTGTGTGTCTATCGATTAGTCACCTCGACTCTTCGACTCTCATGTTAAACCCTTTTGTTACACTCTCCTTTAGTGCAAGATACACCTATATACACCCTTCAGAGCCTTTCCTTTCATTTCATACCCTTTATGTTTGTTTCGTTACACCATCCACCTTAGCCGACCATGTAGTCTTAATTTATGATCGGGAAGTCACTGTTTGCCTAAGTTCAAGGTTCAAGTAGAGAGGTTCGGAAATCACGCTTTCGTCAAAGACTTACATCAAATGATCATTGAAGACTCCCCATATTCTCATTATATGTTCATCTCAACTGGGGGATGTTTATTTTTTTATTTAGTTATGATTGAAAAAAAAAAGAAAAAAGAAAAAATGATGATTCGAAAAAAAAAATTATTGTTTAAGTTATTTAGTGCAATGTTATAAGCACTATGTTAGGAGCTCATCGGAAATTAAGCATCGAGGAGGCCACCTCGGTCACATTTGAAGAATTGAATTGGTGATAATATTACACCAACAGTTTGAAGAACAGGTAATGTGCCCATCATGATGTCCGCTAATGGCACATCTACTTGATATATCATGATCCGGTTTCTTCATCTCAAAGCTTGAACTTTGGATGGACGGTGGGCGGTGACAACTTGGTTATAGGTTAAGACTATTATTTTTGTTATTTTTATTTTACACCAATTATTTCCCATGTCTTATCCTACCTTTTAGTCATGAAGCGTGTCTAGATGACGAAGCGAGCAATATTTGGTGTTTTGGCCATGGATTTGGTCATGTATCATTGATTTTTTCCACTTTCCTGACACGTTGGCAATGACTTTTCACCCTTAACATCATTTTATGTCTACCCATATTGCCTTCAAAGATTGTTTAGTCCTTAACTCTAGTGGTGGAGATTTGTGTAACCGCCAAGCTTATGATAAAATACATGCTATGACTGTGCTTTGAGTGATCACCCCAAAATTGACACTTAGACTTGATGAGAGAATATGAGTGTTTGTTCCTATTTCGTGAGGTGTTCGGCTTTGATTTATTCTAGTATAAGGAATTTTTAAACTCATATCTTCCAAGTATTGGGGAATATCTTTTTAGAAAATTTTCTAATAAGGTCTACTTGAGAGCAAGTAGAGTTCAAGTGGGGGGATATTTGATAACATCAAATAGTCCTGACTTTTTAGTGTCAATTTCCCCCGGTTATGCTCATATTTTATGGATTTATGCTTGTATTCCTTTATATTTCACTTCCAGGAAAAATATGGGCATTGGAGCTTAGAGATGCGGATTTGGAGATTTTTCTAACAGTTTTATGTTAGTATGCTATTTATGAAGAAGCTACGGCGTAACTCATGTTCTCAATTACGTCGTAGCTAGTGTTTTGTCATAGAAGACCAACTCAACTGCAGTTACGGCGTAAATTTCAACTAAGGTTACGTCGTAATCATCTAGGTCATGAAGTATTTCGCGCCTCCATCAACTACGCCGTAATATCCTTACAAGCATTACAATGGACGTATTAGTTATGGCGTAACTCATACCAACACTACGGCGGAGCTGCAAACTACAGCGTAACTATTCCTTATGTTACGTCGTAGTCTCCTTAACGAGGCTTTCGTTTTGAAGATAATTAAGTTACGGCGTAACTTGAAACTTAAGTTACGCAGTGACTGTGATCGGGCCTATAAATACATGCCCTAAAATCTGCATTTCACATCATTCACTCACAACTCAAAGGCAGAGAATGTGAAGAGGGTTCCAAAGGCAGATCACACGGAGCATACAGAGCCATCTCCAAGGGAGGAATCACACCATATCGATAAGCTTTAGCAATCATTTCTATCTTTTACTTTTAATTCATGTCTTTCATTATGTTAAACATTGAATTTATTGTATCTTTTAATATGATCTGCTAAGCACCTTTGGTGCTAGCCTAATTATGATTCCTTGATTGTATTGTTTGTGTTTTCATGCTTCCGTAAATTGTTTCTAGTGTATGCATGCATAGTTCGATGGTAGTTACCCTAGCTTCGGTAGTTTTTAAGTACGGTCGTATCTAGTTGCTTAGGAGAATTGGCCAATTGACCCTATGTAAGTAGGTAGAGAAGGGACTGGTAAGAATTGACCAACTGACTACCTTTCCCTCTTGTGTGAATTGACCAAAAGATCACCGTTTAGATGGACGAACTTAAGAAGTTAGGGATGATTCTCTAAGATGCTAGCGCCCGGGCACTCAATATTTCGAATCTTGCATGTAGGGTACTTAATGACTTGGCTTAGGTTGCTTAAGACCCTCGACTCCCCAAAGGGTAGGCCTTTGACGTCGGGTAGGAACCTTTGTTGATAGGTTAGGACGAATTGACCAAATGCTGTCCTAGCGACTTAAACCCCCACTTGAATTAATTGGAAGTAATTTAGAAAATATAAACATTACATGATAGGATGATTAATTAGGTTAGCACACTTTCTTACCATTGTTCACAACCTTAATTTACTTTTCGTTATTTATTTCTTGTCTTTAGTTTAATCAATCATTTCAACCTTAAAAACCAGTTAAAACAAGTGACACTTAGACTTAATAGGATCCTCATCTACATAGCTCTTGGGAACGACCCCGGCTTTACCACTCTCTATACTACGCACGATCGGGTTCACTGCTCGTTAGTGCATTAGATAGACCTTAGGTAGACGAGAATTATAAATATTAAATCCTGGTCGGAATACCTGCATCACTATTCGACTAATTACTCTCCTTATTCTTATCAATCATGCGTCCACCCCCTTTTCTCCCTGGATCCAAAAACCCTAGCTTCATAATCACACCATGCAGAATACCATGCAATACTCCACAATAACTGTTACCTGATTAATTCTAGGAAACCCAAAGACAGTTCCACGCACAACAACACCTTGCAAACCCTAGTTCAACTTATATTTTATATCAGCTATAATCAAGATGCTTAGAACAGATAAAAAAAAACAAATAATAACGGATAAGGGTAAACAAACAGGAACCCAGCAACCACAACACCAACTATTATGAAAACCCAATCAATAACCAAACCCTAAGCGCAAACCAAACCCTAACCAGCGAGCGATTAATCCAAAGAATTAATCACAACCAGGAAACGGAATAAATATGGAATAGGAACATATTAGCAGGTTAGGAGTGAAGGAAAAATGATTCATTCTTAGAGTTTAGGGTTTTTCGCCAACCACACAAGGGAGAGAAAACGGATTTTTTAACCGTACTGTCACATTTTGTTAGTTAAGTCATATATGAATTGGGTCTTGTGTAAAATATGGATTTTAAACTTTAAATCTATTTTAAATTTTACATAAATTTCGAGACCAACAGATTCATTTACCAACATCTAACTAAAGGTTACTAGAACATATGCTAATTGCTTGAGATTAAGGGGGTGTTTGATAACTACTTATTGAGATGATTCAATGTGATTCACTTAGTCAGTCATAAGGAAGTTTGTTTCACTACAACAAAAGGGGACTTTTAGGACCTTTTTTCTTCTGTGACACTTTTCAAGTAGTGTCCTAATAGACTATCTAATGTGACGGGTTAGTATATGGGTCCTATCATCATGAAACTTAATAGGACATTTCATGTGTAGGTCTTATTAGATGAATTTTATATGACACTTACTCATTTTAGTCTCATTATGGTATAACATACTACGTAATACAACATTTGATATTTAGGTCCTATTATCTTAATTTTTATAGGACTCTTAGCCATGAGGGTCATATTATATATAGTCTAATAAGACACATGTATATGCGTCCTATTCAATTCGATTTTATAGGACACTTATATGGTATGGTCCTATAATGATGGAATTTAATAGGACACTCCATTTATAGGTCTTATCAAATAAGTTTTATAAGACACTTATTTATTTGGGTTTTATTATAAAAGAAAACATAATATGACACTTGATACCTTGGACCTATTATCACTATTTTTACAAACCCTTATTTATTTGTGTGTTACAATACTTGGCTTTATAGACGTATTGGTCAAACAACATGAAATGATAAGATATTTCGATTAGTGAATACAATATAACAATGATCCGTATATATAAATATGGGAATCAAGCGTCGAACTCGATTTACAGACGTGTAAAAATTGTATGTCGGTGGAATTTTTATTTACATTTTTAAATGTCGAACAATTTTTGTTTCGTACAGTATTTATGTGTATGTATGTTATATATAATTATCAAATTATGTGTATACAACCCTACAAACTCTACGTAAAATATGTGAAAAAAATTATATATACTTACCACTAAATCATATAAAATGACATGTTAAAAAAAGTCATATAAAATGACAATGTTAATGTACTAAAATCATTATCTCTTACAAACAACTATCAAACAATAATTTTCAATAAGAATAACAATCATTTAGGAGCTTTGAATCATTCAATATCTTGATTCATTCAACGTTAAATTATAATATTTCCTTTGTAAAAAGTTTACAAAGTTTTCGACACGAAAAAAAAAAAAAAAAAAAAAAACGCACAGATCATTCCAAGAATTTTTAATTTTCGAGGAATTATTGAATAGTTTAATGCATTATTTAAATAGGAATCTTTTCTCCTTTCAAATAAGCAAACTTTTGATAATCCATAGACTAATGATAATTGGACAATATTTTAAGGGATAATTCCATATTTACCCAATCTAAATATGAAATTGTCATATATACTCAAAATATAACTTTTGAATTCATGATGTACAATGCATTTAAAACATGTTTTGGGTAATATATGGCATTATCATGTTTAAGTTTAATTACTATATCGTGTTGACTTATCCATTCTAAAGTGTCTTTAAAACGTATAAAAAAGGCAATGTTTTTTTTATTTCTTTTCAAGAAGGGTCATATGCAGATGCACCTAACTATCTATAGACAGGAAAGAAACATGATCAGTTTTTGATGCAAAAACAGGCAGGATGCTGATTTAAATAATTGAACACTTGTTGTTCTTAATTATGTGCATGCAATCACCATCATATATCCAAACCTTTTATTTCCTCGATCTTCAATCTAATCTTTCATTTTCGATAAGAATGTCAGTGCTTCGGCATACTCATATCGCTGCTTCACTCTCATGCTTGACATCCAGTTTGTTAGTATGCTATACCGGCTTTAAAGTTGCAACGTATTTACCTAAATCTCAACTTGTAGACAATTCAAAGATTTTGAAGCACAATTTAATCACTTATCCTGTCATGTTTTGATTTTGCAGAGAATATAACATTTCCTACAGTTGTGAATCTAGTTTTACATTTTCTTTTTACTCTGCAGAACTCGGTCTATGAAACTTCATGCCTCAAAAAACGCTGCTACTTCCCCCGAACAAGAACGTGGTAAGTACTTATTTAGGGACAGAGTCAAGATATAATTTATTTCACTGTGGTCATAAATTACATCTAATAAAAAAAGGTGATTTTGGTATGATCATCATTTTTTCAACTGCTGTTTTCTGCACACAGCGTACAAGACTAAAGTCTCCCGCAATGGGAACATGGCTAAACTTCAAGCTGGTTATCTCTTTCCAGAGGTATGTGCTGTCACTTTCGCACACTTTTAAATGTTTCCAAATGCAACTATAATATTAGTAGAATCTTCATGTGGTGAATTAGATTGGTAGGAGGAAGGCTGCACATATGTTGAAGTATCCTGATGCACATGTTATAAGTCTCGGAATTGGTAATACCACTGAGCCTATTTCAGAGGTCATTACTTCTGCCATGGCCAAGGTGATGATCAAAGTTGACGATTTTGTTTTTCTTTTCTCTTTTCTGAATCTGTTTAATTTTTTACCTGCACTTTTACTACTCTTACAAATAAAAATGTTTCAGTAAAATACAATAAAGTGTCTCACTAAATATTTTGTTTCCAAAACAATGTGACTCGATTTCTTGGAACTTCTTCGCGAATTGGCTACTCTTATAATTATTTTGAGTAGTTGTGGTGTCTACCATTTGAGCTAACTAGTCTACAGTTAACTGCAAGGTGCCCACTAGCATGGGTCGTCTGATTTTTTTAAAGTTCTGCGGGCACGATATTTTGTACCAGTCCGTTTTTTTTACTTGGTTCTTATGATTCTGTTGCTCTTCTTGCTAGAGAGCACTCGAGTTATCAACGGTTGAGGGCTACAACGTAGATGGAGCGGAACAAGGTGAAAAAGTACGTGAAATTTTGTCTCTGTGTTCTCGAGTATGACTTAAGGAAGAAATGGAAAGAAAATGAAAAGAAACAGATAGAGTTGTGTTCTCGAGTACTACTTAGGGAGGAAAAGAAAAGGAAAAGAATTGAAAAACAAGTGTTATTTGATTGATTTTAAAGTTATTCGTTATTTAGTTGAGTATCGTCGATGAAGTCCATCTTCTAACGTGTTACGTTTTTAAAGTCATGATTTTGGCATTGACAAAATTCACCTCATAATGTGTAGATATAAAAAATGTACACTTGTAATGATCATTTTACTTTTCATGTCTCTTTTGGAGATTTTGAATGATGTATTAATATCGAAATGCTATATGTCCAGAAACTGAGAGGTCTCCTTGCTTCAATGTTTTATGCAAATCTTGGCGTAAAGGAAGACGATATATTTGTATCTGATGGTACAAAATCTGATATTTCTCGACTTCAGGTATGTGTTGGGTTACTTATATTGGAAAGGAGACTTTATCATTTCTCTTTTCTTTCTCAATAGCCAAGTAATTTTATTAAGGGTTTTGTTAACCACAACCCAAAGGGTTTTGGGTTGTGTTTAAACATACCTTAATTAAATTTTTTGCATTAAATAAACATTAAACATTCTGTTGGGTTCAGTTCCAGATAGATCTTATGAGCCTTAGAAAGTATAGTTAACCTGTGTAATCACAAGAGAACTAAGGAGAACCTTTGCTAGAATTATGTTTACGCGGAATATAAACACAAGACTCAAGAAGACAATAAACACCAAAGACTTGATCGTCTATGGATTTATATTAATTTACTAAAAATGCTATTGAAGAACATACATCAACCCTAGCCGCAAGTTTCTTTTATACTACCAGAAATCCTAATTGTGCAGCTTACTCATCACGTAAAATATATGCATTATCTATTCGTAATTTAACTCATGCATGTCCCAACTAAATACTAACAATACGGAAACTACATATCCGCAGAAATAATAATAACTATCAGTGGCGACTGCACTATCCGCAGGAACCACACTATCAGTAGAAACAATAAAGCTATCAGCAGGAACCTTTATCAGTACCCACTGTTACAATAATTCCTAACACATTCTATATTTAACATCACATTCCATGTTTAAAATGAAAAAAATATGTATAATTATGGAATATATTAGTTCATTTAATGCAAATTTTTTAATTAAGGTATGTTAACAAAATCCTTTTATTAATTATTGTGGTAGGTTTTGTTTGGTTCTAATGTTACAATGGCGGTGCAAGATCCATCATATCCGGTAAGGCGGTAACCAACATTTAATTTAACAATTTTCTTATCTTCAAAAAACTAAAACTTATTCATGATTTACAGGCTTATGTAGATTCAAGTGTGATTATAGGTAAAACCGGGCAGTTCCAAAAGGATGTCGAGAAATTCTCAAATATCGAATACATGAAATGCACACCGGAAAATGATTTATTTCCTGATTTATCTAAAGTTTCTCGAACAGATATAATTTATTTCTGTTTACCTAACAATCCAGCCGGTTCTGCTGCATCAAGGGAGCAATTGATTGAATTAGTCAAATTTGCCAAGAAAAATGGGTCCATCATCATTTACGATTCAGCATATTCCATGTATAATTCAGGCAACACCCCCAAATCGATCTTTGAAATCCCTGAAGCCAAAGAGGTTGCAATTGAAATGTCTTCTTTCTCCAAATATTCTGGATTTGGAGTTCGTCTAGGTTGGACTGTAGTCCCAAAAGAGCTCAAGTATTCAGATGGGTTCCCAGTAGCCAAGGACTTCCACCGTGTTGTTAGTACTGACTTTAATGGTGCCACTACAAGAAAAGTGGCTTTTTAGGACCCCCATAAGCGTCATAAAATGGTACTTTTTAGGACCTTTCATTTAATAGGACCAAGGATGAAAGCGTTTCATGTAAGGCGGTTGTAATAGGTCCAAAGCGTCCTAACCCTTATGAAACCAATTTTATGATCGTATTATATGTCTATGAACAACACAAATAGCGTCCTAATAAAACCATATTAGGACACTTTTACAATGTTCTAACATGTGGTAACCTACTTTT
Source organism: Chrysanthemum makinoi (assembly GCA_910596185.1). Lineage (NCBI taxonomy): Eukaryota > Viridiplantae > Streptophyta > Magnoliopsida > Asterales > Asteraceae > Chrysanthemum > Chrysanthemum makinoi. The sequence goes on from OU343223.1 coordinate 316,240,775, forward strand.
AATCTTTTGATACACATACAAGCGTCCTTTAATGTTAATTCTTAGGTCGGTTATCATATACCATTATAGTTACTTTAACACCAAGAAAAGGGTCCTAATATCCCAAATACGATTATGAAACCAAATTTATGGTCGCATAATATGTCTATGAACAACCAAATAACGTCCTAATAACAACATATTAGGACACTTTTACAATGTTGTAAAACGTTGTTACCTAATTTTAATCTTTTGATACACATACAAGCGTACTTAAAATATAATTGTTAGGACGCTTATCATATAACATTATAGCTATTTTAGCACCAAGAAAAGGGTTCTAATATCTCAAAGAAGATTATGAAACCAAATTTTTGGTCGTATAAAATGTCTATTAACAACCTAAATAACGTCCTAATAACAACATATTAGGACACTTTTACAATGTTAAGTTAATTGTTAGGACGGTTAATAAGTTTAATAGGACAATTTCAAAGTCCGGACAAGTCATATGATAGGACGCTATTTTCACCATGCACACTCTATTATTACGATATGAATAAAACATCAACTAAATATTAAATGAATAAAACGAAATTGTATTTCAAATTAGCAATTGTCATAACAAAATCACTAAACATAAATAAGGTAGACAGAATCTAACATAAAGTCTGTTAACATTAAACAATACATTAACGCAACAAGAAGCTTAGTCCGTGGTCATCATGCATCATCTTTCTCAATCCTCACGGACCACCTACAAATAAACACCCATGTATAAGCATTAAGCTCCATATTAGTAAAATTATTGGTATCAAAACTCAGATATACATAAGCTATCCTTTATATGTTAAATTTCCTGTCAATCGTACTGTTTCTACATATCCCCAACAGTTTCGTGTACACATATAGGAGAGCTCAAATAGATCAGCATCACAAACCATAGCAGGATCCATGAGCTTCTTGCTCGTCAGACAACAAAGTCAAGTTATAAGGCATAGCTGCAGGGCCTCACTACTAGCTTCTTTTACGTCCTGCCAATTATTAGGATCTTTGAACTCGGTATCTTCGTGAAAGAAAACTTGCATACTGCTTAGGTTATGATATGAAGTACTGTTACTTACCCAAGGTGAACAACTTGTTCAGGTTGATAATCGAGACGAGAGTCTATCACGTCATCAGAGGTTTCTTTACTGCAATAAAACTTATTTGGTAAAGACAATCTTCCACTCATTGTGGAATGATGCTTGGAAAATCTTGGATCGATTTATGTAATCGATTAGCAAGTGGTATAATAGGCATCATGATGTAATGCTGGTTTCTTGAAATGTGTGTGTGTGTGTGTGTTTTGTGTTCCCTAAAGTGTGAGGTGATCAAATTAAGTTAAGCAATCTTACATGATCCACAAAAGCGGTATTTGGTCAAGTTGATGGAGAGGTTTCTCATTAGCAGCAATACCTGAAAAAGGGGAGCGGTAAAAGGACCAAATCAGCAACAATGCATAAAAAGAGGAGAATATATGCTATCATATTAGCAGCAAAGGCTATAAGTTTACATAACATACCGTTTCAACATCAGTGGGGTCCATCTTCTTAGGTTTACGTAGATGGCCATTGTTTTTGGATCAAAGACACTACCAATAAAGCCATATACTTGAGCAAAGTCGGGAAGAACTGCAGAAATGAGCAAAGAACATCATAAATCTTGGGGTGAAAAGATTGACATTCACGTTGCAAAGAATTGAATTATGATTTGGTCCGACAATGATAAAAGCGTGTTATATGATTATACCAATCACAAGAAAGACCATATGCTGAAATTCAACGTTCCATAAACTCTCATGGTCAAGGGGTAGAGAAACGCACATAACTGAGCCATACAAGTCATTAACTTACCACTTAGTTGAAGCCCGTGTGACCTTTCTTCATCTATTTCATTTGATGGTTATGTTTTGAGAATGGTCTCATTACTGCTGCAACAGTTATTGGCTGTTGGTTGGCCTGCGGATACCCTGTCATCCGTAATGTACAAAAGTCAAGATAGTAAATATCAAGACTCGGGTATAAGCAAAAAGGTAAATAATAGATACCAGGTTACAATAAGCATATTAACCCATATGGATGGTTAACCTTTTACCACAGAAGGATTATGGATTTGAGAAGAAGCAACTGCAGTGGAGCTTTTCACAAGTTTAGAATTTGTTCGCTAGTATATATCCAAGTTCACTCTGAGCATTTGAGGTTTGAAAAGATGGCGTAACTTGTGAAACCACTGGAACGGTCAATTGTAAAACAATAAACTTATCAGTCAGTAATAAAGATTATGACTAGTGAAAGTAATAGCATTGTTTCACACTGACCATTTTTGCAGCCTTTTGCGGATACGGATGAGCATCTTTCCTTTTAGGTTGAGGGGGACGTAGATGTTCATTAGCGCCACTTTTTGGACCTTTAAAAAGTACTTGGGCATGACTACTGAATCTGCAAATGTTGTTTTCCATTTGACATGTATACTTATTAATTTGATGATGCATCCTTAAACATGGGAATAAAACAAAGCTTGACATGATAATGTAAAACTGTTTGATCATATTTTAGAAGATGAATTCTTCTAATACTAACAAGAAGCTGATGCATACTCGAAGAGAGAAAAAAACTGCAAAAGTAAAGAAATTGCACATTATGTACGAATGACAGGTCTTTGAACCTATAAAAGCTTCAATTTTCTTCCAATCACGATCAAAGCTATATACCAAAAAATCAAACAACAATCAGGTAACTAATTACTTTGAGGATAATCTATCAACTCGAGGCACTGATGTCTAATCCTATGTAGAGAAAAATGTGCATATGCAAGTACAGATAGACCTCAACTGTAGTATCGATTACTACCGAGGCTCTTTGTGATTAAAATACGATGGATGTTCAGTTGTTCACTATTGTGCCCAAGCCTAGCCTTGTTTGAATACAACTATCTATTCTTAGGTCAAGAGTATCTAGAAAGAGTCGAGACGGATATGTCCTAAGTCCCAACTGAATTGAATGGAAACGAGGATTTGTATGTCTGTATGGAGTTTAAATTTGGGCAAAAAAAATTTAATTACAATCGATAATAGAAAAAGAGCTTATTGCACCTAAGAACCCTAACACAAAAACATTTAAGAAACCTATATATACGAAGTTTATGCACCAATTCGAACGAAACACAACGGATCTTATGAAATAATTCGAGATAAAAATTAACTGTTGTTATGAGTGCCCACGATAAAATTAATAAACCATTACATCGTAGAATAAATATCATACCCTTGAACGCCCTAATTTTATCTCAGTATCACAGAGACAATACACGATTTGTTTTAATTTTTTTGGAGTATCAAAGTAACCCAGATCGTTGTAATACATATGCTCAACAGTTCGATGGCAGATGTTAATAAAGGTTTTGAATAATAGGGTTGGGAAGAAAAAAAATGTAGAGATTATGGAAGTAGATGAATGTCGATTTAGAGTTAGAACTTCAGATGGGGGGAATTTTGGGTGCCGAGTAAAATTTTGTATAACTGTCATATTAAGTTATGTTTTAATAATACGTTTGCGAATAAGCGTTTTAAATAATTAATGTTTTATGACTTATATATCAAGTGTCCTATTATGGTGTATTGTAATAAAACCATAATTAATATGCATCCTTTAAGGGTCCTATTAAGTTTTGTTATAATAAAACTTTTGCAAATAATCGTTTTAAAAAAATGATGTTATAAAACCATTGTACATAAGCGTCCTATAAAGGTTAACGTTATAATACCCACGTGTCAAAGGTCCTATTAAATTTTGCTATAATAAAACTTTTAGTGAATAAGCGTTTTAGCTAGCGATGTCTTATGACTCAAAACTCAAGTGTCCTATTATGGTTTATTATAATACAACCATAATGAATAAACGTCTTATAAAGGTAATTTATTAGGATCCATATTTTAAGTGTCATTTTAAGTTATATGATAATAGGACCCCAAATCATCGACCATCCTATTATATACCTTTTTAGGACATCGCCTAAGTAGCAAATATTTAAAAAGGACCCTAAACGCTCATATGTCCTATTAAACAGTTTTTTAGGACTCCATTATCATACCGGCCCACACAAAGGGTCCTAAAAAGCCACTTTTGTTGTAGTGTGCATCAAATATCGACCAAGCTGGTGGTATTGCCTGCCTTTCCCCTCGAGGTCTTGAGGTTAGTATGCAATGGTTGGCTTAAGAAAGATAATACTCTACTATTTTGACGTATGATGTGTTTATAATTCATGGCTTCTGGTACTTAGGCAATGCGGGAAGTGGTAGGATTCTACAAAGAAAACGCTAGAATAATAGTGGATACATTTACTTCGCTTGGTTTTACTGTATATGGAGGAATACATGCACCATATTTGTGGGTCCATTTCCCGGGCCGAAGCTCATGGGAAGTTTTCAATGAGATTCTTGAGAAGACCAACGTTGTAACCATACATGGTATTGGGTTTGGACCTGCAGGTGAAGGTTTTATTAGGATTAGCGCATTTGGTCACCGGGCCAATGTGTTGGAGGCTTCTGAGAAGGTTCAAGGAACTGTACCAGTGAGTTCAGCCTTTGAAAAAACTTGGGAGATGACAATGCAGAAAAAGCTGTAGGTATAGCTCCAAATGTTCGGATCTAATTAGATTCTATGAATTGTAATCTACCTTCTTTCAAACTCGATAACAAGAATATTATTGGTCTTATTGTATTAAGTAGTGTCAATATAAATAATGATGAGTCACAATGACTATTAGAAAACCCAACCCGTGTGATATAAGATGCAAATCGCTGAAACCATGCTCTAGGGGCCGGCTTGAGCCCGTACAAAGACCGATGTAATAAACGCACATAATCAGGATGCACAGGATCCCGAAACCCCGGAGGCTGATGCATATAAACTGTCTCAAATAAATCACCATGCAATAAAGCATTCTTGACATCAAGCTGATGAATCGGCCAAAGTCGAGAAGTAGCTAAACTTAAAACAGCCCGAATAGAACCCGGTTTTACCACCGGACTAAATGTCTCAACTATGTCGACCCCCTCTAATTGATTACTACCATTTGCCACAAGACGAGCCTTGTAGCGACTAATGGTGCCATCAGCCAAATATTTATGATGAAAAAGCCACATACATCGAATAATGTTGGTGTCGTGGGCGGGCACGAGAGTCCAAGTACCGTTTTTAATAAATGTAGTATATTCATCACGCATAGCATTTTGCCAATTTACATCGATAAACGCATCACGATAAGATTTTGGTAATGGTGAAACGAAGACACATGCATGTTGATACGCTCGATGGGGCGGTTATTCGACACGATAACGTGTGACCATGGGATGAATCGAGACAGTGTTTGGGTTTTGTGGAGGATCTGGAATGATGTGTTGGTGTTGGGCCGTGGGTGGTGATGGATTTGGTATATCATGTTGGGCGGCGGGTGGTGATGGTGATGGATCATGGGTGTCCTCATGTTGGGGCCGTATTGGGACGGGTGGGAATTGGTGGTGTTGGTTCGTTTGTAGGTTGAAGCACAACAGGTTGCACAATGGGAGCTGATGGAATGAAAGGTGGATTTATATCGGGTGAGTCATCTAAGAAATTGTAGTTGGGTGCCGATGTTGGGTTAGATGTGCCAAAGGGAAAAACAGTTTCATCAAATGTGACATGTCGAGAAAGTATAATTTTATTGGTGTTGAGGTCGAGGCAACGATATCCACGGTGATTTGAGGCTTGTCCCAAGTAAATGGAGGGTGTGGCGTGTGGTTCAAGTTTGTGACTTGGATATAGGTGGGGGTAAGATAAGCAGCCAAACGTGCGTAAAAGGCTATAATCCGGGTTTTGGCCAAACAGTCGGGTATAAGGGATTTCATTCGCAATAGTAGTGGAGGGCAATATATTTAGTAAGTGAATAGCCATATTCAGAGCTTCAACCCAAAATGTTGGTGGGAGGTTGGCTTGAAAAAGCAAGGTCCGAATAAGATTATTGATGGTGCGAACCATCCGTTCAGACTTGCCATTTGTTGTGATGTTTTGGGCATGAAAAGCGAAAGTGAATGCCATTGTCGGCAAAAAGTTTATGCAAGTTACGGTTGTCAAATTCACCGCCATGATCACATTGAAAGGACCTGATTTCAGACTTAAATTTAGTGTGAACATAATTGCGAAATAGTACAAATTTAGACAAAACATCGAATTTGTTAATTAACGGATAAACCCAAACAAAATGCGAATAATGATCCAATAACAATAAATAATATTTAGGGTTAATTCCATATATATACCCAATTAAAACAATGAAATGTCATATTTACCCAACTAAATTTTATAATGTCATATATATCCAAACAAAAGATCAAATTTGTCATATTTACCCATTTAGATTATAAAACCAATTTGAAATAATTTTATATTACTAAATTCCCATTATATCCTTTAACAACTCACATTTATGGTTGTCATCCATCTTCTCCTTCACTCTTATACCTTAAACTTTAATCAACTTGATCATTAAATGTTTGGCACATATTTTTTAGCGAATACAACCTTACATACGTATTAATATAATACCCTCACTTGGATTAAAACAGTGTGATAAGCTTTTGTAGTGTTACATGATGACATCTATCACACTAAATTTCAAACATGCATGGTATTCTTGTAGTTTATAATCAATTAATCAAACATGAAACATGAAAGAAAACAAAAGGTGTGATTTCTCAATATTAAAGACGAAAGATAACTTTTGTGTTGCTGTCTTTTGCATATTATATGAATAGAAATGTGAAAGACACATAAAATTCAATCAACCCGCGTGCTCCTTGCGTATTAACTTTGCTTTTTATAGATAACCATTCGAACTTAGCACAAACGGTTGTCATTTATACAAAAATCATATCAAACAAAGCAGTAACAAACAACTTAGAACATTTACAAACTAAAAGTCTAGAACACTAAGCAAAGTTCATACTATTGTTGAAGGGTATAATGGGAACTTAATGATGTAGATTCATTTCTAATTGATTTTTTAGATAAATGGGTATATATGAAAATTTTGATGTTTTAATTAGGTATATATGACATTATAAAATTTAGTTGGGTAAATATGGCATTTTATTGTTTAAATTGAGGATATATGAAATTAACCCTAATATTTAAAACCCGAAAGACTCGGAACAGGTGAAGTCCACACATCCGAGTGAATAATGTCAAAAAAAGCATTAACGACAGTATTGGAACTAGTAAATGGAAGTATAACGTGTTTGCCAAGCTGGCAGGCATGGCAAAGCACGGGGGGCTTCTCTTTATTACATGAAATGAAATTATTTGAAACTAGACGACGTAACACTTTGCTTCCTGGATGTCCAAGACGCTGATGCTACATATGTTGACTGACAAGGAGAACTTGAGGAATTGGAGACGGAGCCGTGATAGGATAAAGGTCCCCGGTGCTATCACATCGGAGAAGCACCCGACGCGTCATGAAATCCTTAACAGAAAAACCAAAAGGATCAAATTCAATAGTACAGTTATTATCGCGTACAAATTGTCGAATGGAATCATGGATATTAAATTTTGACAATATGAGGGGTAATAAGCACATTATTTAAGTGAAGTGGTCGAGTGGGAGTCGGCAAGATGCCCCGTATTGATGACAGGAATAGAATACCCGTCACCAACCGAGACGGATGGATACATGCACGTATTAAGACATTACTAAGATTATTAACAGAAGCATTTAAATGTAAGCTCGCACCTGTATCCTTGTTCCAGGCGCCCGTTTTTGGATCATGAAATGTCCCGGGGGTGAAAGCTTGTGGTAAAATTGTCTCTTGACCCGGGGTTGTCGTGTGTCCCATATGTTGTAATGGTGGGCATGTTGGAGCATGTGTGGGCAGAGGAACAGTAACCAAATTATGAGGGGGGTTAGGCGACTTGTGTCTAATGAATAGTAGCAGGGTGGTATTGGGCTTGAGGGATGTAATCTATTGGGCTAACTGATGGGTGTTGGGCACGAGTGAAGTAACCAGTGTAGTAATGGGGTATGTAGGTGTTGGACTTGAAAGGGACCAAAACCTGGTGGTGCTCTAAGTGAGCTTATTGGGCTCGTATGTGGTGTAGTGTAGGTGGTCATGTAAGCCGAAGGTCCACCAGTAGGATTTTTAGGAGTACTAAAAGTTCCATTAGGTGTATTATTATTCCCCATTAGACCAAGTTTACCCAAAAATTCTATCACAATATCCTCAGTATTATTAGGCGCCTTAGGATCAACAGTTCATGCATTAGTTTTAGCATTTGCATCATGAAAAAATTTGCAACCCACTCTATAGCGACACGCACCCCTAGCATAGTTAATACAAGGTTTCCATGACTTCACTTTGAGGGTTCGATGGATTTCTAGACATACCTTTGTCGGTCATGAGCACCAATGGAGATGAAGACGAGGTGTCCACGGGAAGAGATAGAGACTTGGATTTCAAGCGCATCTCTTTGGTGATGAGCATGGAGCGTGCCGTTTTGAAGTCGGGAAAGGTATGTTTGTGGTGCATGATGCCACAAACTTTTGATCGTATTTATCAGTTAGGCCTTCAAGAGCATAGTGTACCAAGTCTTCATCCGGAATAGGAGAGTCGAGGCTAGCAAGAATGGTGGCAATCGACTCAAGTTTCCCAAAATATGCTTCCATGCTTAGGTCTCCATGACGAATAGATCGCAATTCCGCTTTCAAGGCATGTGCACGTGACCGCTTGTTGTCTTTGACAATATCTGTGACTATGTCCCATGCTTCTTTGGCCGTTTAGGACGAGCCACCACCAACCTCCTTTGAAGAGAATCAGAAAGAGTCGTGAAAATTCATGATAGGACGATTTTGTCCACTTTAAGCTCGTCTTGAGTGAGAGTAGGGCTCGAACTAGACAAGGCATCTGTGGAAACTGATAGCCCATATAGCTTGTATCTTTATAACGGGCCCAAGCCCGAGCTCATATTTAGAATTCTCTATAGCCGTATATATTAATGTACATTGTATCTTGTAAAATCAATCAGTCAAATCAGTTTATGCTTACATGGTATCAGGCCTGTAAACACATCCAATCACTCCCAAAATTAAACCCCGCTCCTCATTCTCCCTCCCCAAACACGTATCCTGTAAAAACAATCCCTAAAAAATTATCAAGCATCTTATTTGTTCCAATATTGTTAATCTCTTATCGCGTGTTGATGATTGTGCTAGGTCATTAATCCACACGTTGTTATTGGTATTCGTGCTAAGGTCACGAATAAATCATTCATTGTTTTTCCCTTATCCCTTGTTATTGTGGTAACCCTTTTGCAGTTTGTTTTTCTCAATACATACGTTTACTGTTTGTTATTTTTCAAACACCTACTGTGCTTAATATTGAAACAATGGAGAGTGGTCACATTGAGGAGATTGTTATTAAACTGTTAAGCAAACTTGGTATCACTGGGAAAAATAATAATGGGATTACTGGCTCTAGTAATACAGCTCCATTGGCTTATCTTACTCAGGCCCAAATACCTACCCGTAGTCCACCAAACCAGCCCCATCTAACCTCCTACATTCTGCCATCACTAACCTACCCAACCTATACAGCCCCGTCACAGTTCTACCAAACAGCCCACTCGCCATATCAATACCCATCTTAACTCCATCAACCAGGCGTCCACCACCTCCGGTCACTGTTCATCAAAACCAACCCACTTTAGCAGGTCCATCAAATCAACCTCTGGGACAACATACCAATTTACCTCATGCTTTCGCCGCGGGGACTCTTCATGACCCTACAACCGGCTCTTGGAATATGGACACACGTGCAAGCTCACATCTTAATGCTTCAGTTAATAGTCTTAGTAATGTTTTTAATACGTGCATGTATCCGTCCATCTCGGTTGGTGACGGGCATTCTATTCCTGTCACCAATACGGGTCGTAGCATTTTACCAACTCCCTCTCGACCACTTTTCTTAAATAACGTCCTTATTACCCCTCATATTGTAAAAAATCTAATATCAGTTCATCAGTTTGTTTGTGACAACAATTGTAGTGTTGAATTTGATCCTTTTGGATTTTCTGTTAAAGATTTCATGATACATCGGGTGCTTCTCCGATGTGATAGGACGGGGGACCTTTATCCTGTCACACCTCCGTCTCCCATCCCTCAAGCTCTCCTAGTCAGTCAACATACGTAGCATCAGCGTCTTGGACATCCAGGAGGCGAAGTGTTACGTCGTTTAGTTTTAAATAATCTCATTTCATGTAATAAAGAGAAGCCTCCCGTGCTTTGTCATGCCTGCCAGCTTGGCAAACACGTTAGACTTCCATTCGCTAGTTCCAATACTGTTGTTAATGCTTGTTTTGACATCGTTCACTAAGATGTATGGACTTTACCAATTCCGAGTCTTTCGGGTTTCAAGTATTATGTATTATTCTTGGATCATTATTCGCATTTTGTTTGGTTTTATCCTTTAGTTAACAAATCTGATGTTTTGTCTAAATTTGTAATATTTCATAATTATGTTCACACTCAATTTACACTACAACAAAAGTGGCTTTTTAGGACCCTTTGTGTGGGACGGTATGATAATGGAGTCCTAAAAAACTGTTTAATAGGACATATGAGCGTTTAGGGTCCTTTTTAAATATTTGCTACTTAGGCGATGTCCTAAAAAGGTATATAATAGGATGGTCGATGATTTGGGGTCCTATTATCATATAACTTAAAATGACACTTAAAATATGGATCCTAATAAATTACTTTTATAAGACGTTTATTCATTATGGTTGTATTATAATAAACCATAATAGGACACTTGAGTTTTGAGTCATAAGACATCAGTTAGTTAAAACGCTTATTCACAAAAGTTTTATTATAGCAAAATTTAATAGGACCTTTGACACGTGGGTATTATAACGTTAACCTTTATAGGGCGCTTATGTACAATGGTTTTATAACATCATTTTTTTAAAACGATTATTTGCAAAAGTTTTATTATAACAAAACTTAATAGGACCCTTAAAGGATGCATATTAATTATGGTTTTATTACAATACACCATAATAGGACACTTGATATATAAGTCATAAAACATTAATTATTTAAAACGCTTATTCGCAAACATATTATTAAAACATAACTTAATATGACAGTTGACACTTGGGTCCCATAGATTGATACACAATCATAAGACACTTTATATTTGAGTCATAAAACATCGGTTTTATAGAACACTTATTCGCAAACGTTTTTTTTATAAGAAAAGTGAATAGGACCCTTGACAATAGCGTCTTATAACGTTAACCTTTATAGAACGCTTATTCATAATGGTTTGTTTATGATACACCACAATATGACACATCTTTTTAGAGTCGTAAAACATCCGCTTTTTATAACGCTTATTCAGTTTTATAGAACGCTTAATTGCAAAAGTTTTATTTGAAAAAAATTAACAGGACCCTTGACAACTGTGTCTTTTAACATTAACCTTTATAGTACGCTTATTTGTTGTGGTTTTATTATCCTACGCCATAATAGAACACTCCTTTATTTGAGTCATAAAACATCAGTTTTTTAGAACGCTTATTTACAAAAGTTTTATTTAAACATTAGTTAGTATGACACTTGATACTTGGGTATCAAAACTTGATACACCATAATAGGACACTTGTTATCTGTCTTTGTATTGTTATATGTCTCAATCTTTTGGAAGTTATGTATGTAAAACCTGAAAATCTAAAACATATATGAAGACGAAAATACCCTTGGAACCAAGAATTTTAAAATACGTAATACACGTTTATAATCATTTAAAGAAATAAAAAAAAACCTAACTTACGAATAAATAAAAACTTAATGAATATAATTACGTGAACGACTTTGGTACGACGAAGGACTTAAACGTTTAGCTAAAAATGTTGGGCCGTTTATTTGTTGGACGGGCTCGTTCCTTTTTGTTTTGTCTTGCGCCAAGCCGAGAGCCAAGGAGAAGCCCAACGGGGCGTTTGTTTTGTGTCGAGTGGATCAAGGGCCGAAGCCCATTTGGGCGTGAGCTTGTGTGCTCGGTTGGACTAAGCCGACCCAAACCCCCTCCTAAGCCCTAACTAAAGTGTTAACTATAAATACATCACATAATCATTGAATTGAAACCCTAGTTCTAGTTTTGTGCCTCTTCTTTTCTCTTTGTTCCCATTCGGCCGAGACTCACAAACCCCATTGGTGTCGAGATTTTGCTTCAATCGAGTTAAGGTATAACGTTTATTCGACTTCCTTTAACATACCTTACATGTATATGTTGTGTTATATTTTGTTTAGTCGGGTTTTCCTTTGTTTTCTTTTGTGCCGAGCCGTGTAAACCAAAAACAAGAACAACCCTTAACGAATTAAACCTTGTAACTAATAAGGAACATGTAACGTGATATGTAATATTTAATCGGGTCGTGTATATGTCGAGTTAAACAAGGCCGAACCATGCATGAGATTGGACCGAAGCATATATGAATTCGACTAAGGGGTAAAATATCATAACTTGAATATGTAACGTGTTTAGATGAGCTAGGACTTGCGTATAACCTACTAGCCGAAACCCTAGTTTGAACCGAACATATATACATGAGTTTTGAACGTGTAATAAACAAGTAAGGGTCACGTAAACATAAACCCTAGTTTAATATGTAAAGCGAATAAAGTATATCAAACCCTAAATGTGTGTGAACGTGTCTCTTTTGTGTGCGTTATATTAATTCAAGTGAACTAGTAGTTATGTACACGTGTAATTTATCCGAGTAATAAGTAACTTGTATGTCACATAAAATCATAAACGTACATGGTAAAACATAAAAGGAAAGATTGTTATCATTTACGTATTAGGTTAAGTAGCGAGTCATTAAGACGTAACATGTAAAGTAAATGCATATTAATGAGATATTAAAGAATAAGAAAACCCTAGAACATAAATGAGAGTCGATTAGGGTTTGAGCTAAATATAGTAATTCGTTATTTCATGTGTGAGTTATGACTTATAAACTATTTTCACATTTAACCCTAGACTTTAATAAATGACATAACGAACCCTAATCTACAACATTAATTATAAAATACTTAAGTCTCATTTAATAAAACCCTAAAGTATGAAGATCATTAATATACATTAAGTATGTACACCAAATATTAAAAGATCATTTCGATGATTTTGGAATCATAAATAACATGGACGACCGTTAATGTCTATAGGTTCTGAGAAGAGGGAGTAATCCTTTGCCTTCCGTATTTCTGCTTTTCGATCATTTGCTTTGGAATAAGGTACGATATTCGACCTTTTCAAAAGGTTTTCCTTTTAACGTTTTCTTTCGTATTAGGGTTTCCTAAGCCTTTGCTATGAATCCCAAACCTGATTTGTTTGAGCTTTGCTTATCGAACTTTGATTTCGAATTATGAAACATCCGATTTTGAACTATCTCGATATGAAACTGTGATTTTGGAAATATGAATGATTTTCTGATAAAATATGATGCTGTGTCGGTTATGACATTACGATTTGACCTAAGATAGTTTGACTCCCGAGCCAAATATTTCACTAGTCATGGGGGTTCCATGTCCGTATCGATGATGCACCTCGATATGACTCTAGGGCAGATAGAGTGATGTTACGCCACGTCTACGGATGGTGAAGCATATTTGTGAATATGTAGGAATGGGCGTATGGATGCATCCTAGATCTGTTATATGTTATCTGTTATATGTTATCGATGATTGATCTTTGCGTGCATGCACGTCCTTCATAACTCTGGTAGGTCTCCCTTACAAAATGTTGCCTTATGTGAATATGAATATGATCCGATATATGTTTCGGGCTCGTGGTAGTTGACTATAAACTTTATTTTGAAAATTATGATTTATGCATTGAAAATGATTATGATTTTGCTATCGCTCATTCGCTTTATTTCATATTCGATATCGTTTGGTATTCGTTTTTGCTTTCATATCTGTTCCTTTGGGCTTTTGAAGCTCAGCCGCACTTTTCTTTTCTTCCGCGGCCGGTATCTAAGCATTGGAAGCTGGGTTGCTTTGGGATGAGTGCTTGAGTGGACTTACCTTAGAGATTTTAGCTTTGATTTTCTTATGATGCCATTTAAGACTTGTTTATTTCGGATATTATCTTGAGGTTTATTATGTTTCCGCTGGGACCTATGTATTGAAGTCATTTTGACTTGGATTATTTCCGCATTTATGTCAAGACTTCTTTTGGTTATTTATGTTTTGCTTTGATATGACACCATTACTTGTGATTCCTTTACCCTTGGCGGGTCGGGGCGTTACAATGTATGGGTTATCTGTCTTTGTATTGTCCTTATCTGTTGGGAATTATGCGAAGTAGGTATTCTGCTGTCAATACTGCCGAAGGATTCTGCTGAAGTAGAAGCAGAATCTGCTGAAGAAGAGATTCTGCTGAAGATTAAAAGCGTTGCCGTGTTTCTGCTGAAGGGTGGAAGCTGACTAGGATCAGCATGCGCTTTATTATTTAAATGCTAACCCATCATTATTCTTGAACTGCCCGAGGTTAGCATGGGTATTAATGTACTGCTCAATATTGTTTAGTGTTTAGTCATTAAATCAAGCATATCTTTTCGGAAATCAAGTATTTGATTCGATTTTATTAATGGAAATCGTTTTTCACAGACGGTTAAAATCTCAATTTTGGTTTAGGGTTGTATGTGGGCAGCAAAACAAGGATCGTGGGTTTTCACTTTTGAATGAAGATCTGACTCAACAGGTAATGCAAACCTCTCTTGTTGTTATTATTATTGTTGTTATTATTATTATTATTATTATTATTATTATTATTATTATTATTATTATTATTATTATTATTATTATTATTATTATTATTATTATTATTATTATTATTATTATTATTATTATTATTATTATTGTTATTGTTATTGTTATTATTATTGGTATTATCATTGTTATACATTGTTATTGTTATACATTGTTAGTGTGGGAAATGGTGGGTTCGGGTATGTGTTTGGTTGACCTCTTGTGATGAGTCTCATATGTGATCATAAGTGCTGCTTATTTGTGATATGGTACAACACTACTACAAAAAAGCCCATAAACACCCCTTAACAAAGACCGGTTATAAAAATACCACTCTCTATACAGTAAAGATAGCGGAGATGGGTAACATAACTACCGGTTTTCAAGAAAACACCGGTCTCTATAATAAGAGATGCATACAAACTTGTTGTGTAAGTTAAACCGGTGTCGTTGTATAGTCAAAGAAACTAGTTTTTTTAGAGAAGGCCGGTCTCTCTGTTTCATATCAAAGACATATGTCTTTCATTTAATATTCCTAATACTCGTGTCTTAAACTCGATAAAAATCGGCTCAAAAGAAGTCAAGCGACTCGAAAAAACTCAAATCATTTACACCTTTCTCCTTAGCTATTTTACTTAAACAAAACCATCTTTTCCCCAAAATTCAATCTCCCGCTCAAGACCCCTCCTCTTTTTCCCCCAAAATCAAAACCGTAGCACTTTACATCCATTCATTCCGCCTCCATCTTTTTTCCTTGTGTCACACCTTTTCTATTTTTCTTCCTCCCAAGTTTTTTCAAGATATGCCAATGATAAGGTGTGTGAAATTTGGGTTTTGCATCATAACTTAGATATTTGTGTGATTATTGTGTTACTACAGCCTAAATTAGATTCATTAGTTGTTTTTTAATTCATCTGGTGTTGTTTGTAACAACTCTTCTCGTCTGCTATCAATTCCATTGGTTCCTCCTACGAGGTAGGGTAAGATTGGAGTCTAACCAATGAAATTGATGAAAATAAATTATTTCAATTATACCAATTGGATAACTAATATCATTTTTTCATATTTAGATCTTACAGGTTTATGATGCTCACCAAATGCTCGATGGAATGTTTGAATGAAATGGGTCTTTTATGTAAGTTTGGGTTAAATTTAGAGCAAGCAAACGTTGATCTCTCATTATATTTGTTTAATTTATAGGGTAATCATTATCTATTTTATTTCAAAATCTGAGAATCCAATCTAAATGATGGAGATATAAGTTGATAACATAATATACATAGCATTTTATATTCATTATAATCATTAATAAAAACAGCTATGGATTTTGTTGACTTGTTAATATTTTTATTTGCTGTGTGTTGGTGTTTAAATGAGATTGACATGGAATTGCAGATGGTATAGTAAATATAAAAGATACATTTGGTAGATGGAGGAAACAAGTTATTGCTGTAGATACTTGATTTATAGTCATTTTTATTTGTTATGAAATGAGTTTTGTTTATTGTCCAGTTGTGAGCTCTACTCGAGTGTGAATACTTTATGTTTTAACTGTACGTAGGTATGTGAATGTAACCGAGTCAAAAAAGTGAGAATACTCTTTTGTGAGTACTTAAAACTCATTTAAACTGTATCTACAATCACATACCTACATACACATACCTACATTCACAAGTATCTACATTCACATACCTATGTACCGTGAATACTCTTTTGTATAAACGAGTCACATACATACGTACAGTTAAACGTGTACTATAAAACTCATTTTTATAGTACTCGAATCTGAATACTTCAAGTTTTAACAGTACGTAGGATAGTGATCAGTGGCCGCCTTTTAAATGGCTCATTATTGGGCCTGAGAGTTCTGATGCATCTTGGCATGTTGATCCAACTCTTACAAGTGCCTGGAATACTCTTTTGTGTGGCCGCAAAAGGTAGATGTATTAAGTAGCTATGAATTATTATTTCTATTTTTTATGTGGTAAAGTTGATCTTCTGTTACTGTCATATATGAATAGGTGGGCATTGTATCCTCCTGGAAGAGTACCTTTAGGCGTGACTGTTCATGTAACTGATGAAGATGGTGATGTCGACATTGAGACTCCATCATCATTGTAGGTAACATTCTATACAAATTTAAATGTTAATTCAGTTAAAGTTTTAGTGATGTTTTTATAATCTTTATTGGTACTTTATTTTCAGTGCTGGTTGTATTATTACCCACTTCTTGCCGATGAAGATAAGCCAATAGAGTGTACGCAACTACCTGGCGAGACTATCTACGTTACAACTGGATGGTAGCATTGTGTTCTTAACCTGGAGACAACTATTGCTGTAACTCAGAATTATGTAAACTCTAAAAACTTTGAATATATATGTTTGGATCTGGCTCCTGGTTATCAACATGAATGGGTTTGTCATGCGGGACTACTTGCTCTTATCGAAGGAACCTTTGAAGATGATGGGAATTCATGCATAAAAGACGATATGAGCTGCTCAGAAGTCACTAGAAATAAGAAAAGAGTAAAAATTGATGAAAACATAGAGGATGCAAGCGGTGAAACTGCTACAAATTGGGGCTCTAAATGTTTTTACAAGCCTGGTGTAGAGTTTTCTTAGGTCATAAATTTTCTAACTATGTTCTTGGATAAAGATAGAAACCATTACAACTCCTTATGGAGCACAAGTAATTGTATTGGACAGAGGGAAATGAGAGATTAGTTATCGAAGCTTTGGATTGGGAAACCTGGACTAAGAGACCTAATATGGAAGGTAATGATTTTATTCTTACCCGAACATGAAAGGTAGTTTTTGATCTCAGATATAGTAATAATTTTATTACATCATGTGCTGGAATTTCAGGGAGCTTGTATTGCATTGAATACCAACAAATGGTCCATGTGCATGGAAGAACTATGTCTGTTCCATAATTTACCTTTTCCTATAGATGAAGAGATGTTTCCAGTTGGCACGGGTAGTAATCCTGTAAGTAATTATATCTTATAGTGTCGATTTTTTTTTTTTTTTTTTTTTTAACGTTATATGGTATCTGTTCTTATACCAAGGTAAAATGAATATTGATATTAGCAACTCCAGCTTGAAAAAGGGTATCTAAAAGTGATGTAATTCACCCTTCCTACAGGTTTATCTTGTTGGTGACAATGTGGTCAAATATTTGTAAAGGACGGTTTACAAGCTAGTCTCCATGCATTAGGAACCGAGGTATTTGATCATTGATTTCTAACTTCTTATAGTATAGTTTTATGATAATCATTCTTATGGAATTTAATTTGCCTCACTACATTTCGAGTTCTAGTCTAATGGAGAAGTCGAGTGTACCTTAAAGAATCGTGTTCATATCATTATGGCAAGCGGGATTGTTTTTCATGAAATGGATCATTTAAATTTGTGCCATGGTATGGAAAAGGTGTACTGATGTAGCTTGTAAATCATTGTATAATTCAGGAAACTATTGTAGACACTGAGTATCCATTTGGCATCTGGAGCAAAAAGCAGTTCGAGTATAGAAAAGCTGGTATGTCACTAGAGGTAATGGTCAGTTCCGAGTATCCATTTTATTATGTGTTTTCCTTCACATCGTAAGTCACTGAGTTCTCTTTAAATGGTAGTTTGACACACATAAAATTACTGAAGACATTGGTTCTTTATATAAATACCGGTCACACAAGTGTCATTTTATTCTCTCCTCTATTGCCCTTGAAATTCCTATCATTTTGTCTATTCAACATATGCCAAAATAATTGGCGCAAAAATTCCCTCCGATCTTTTTCAAAAGTAACTACACAATGTATAATATTTTCCATTTTCAAATTGAATTATACATACGAAATTTCCCAAAACGTCGCCCAAATTTCCAAAACGTTTTAAAAGTTATACAAAATTTTACTCGGCACCCAAAATTCCCCCCATCTGAAGTTCTAACTCTAAATCGACATTCATCTACTTCCATAATCTCTTCATTTTTTTTCTTCCCAACCCTATTATTCAAAACCTTTTTAACATCGCCATCGAACTGTTGAGCATATGTATTACAACGATCTGGGTTACTTTGATACTCCAAAAAAATTAAAAAAAATCGTGTATTGTCTCTGTGAGACTGAGATAAAATTAGGGCGTTCAAGGGTATGATATTTATTCTACGATGTAATGGTTTATTAATTTTATCGTGGCCGCCTCATAACAACAGGTTAATTTTTATCTCGAATTATTTCATAAGATCCGTTGTGTTTTGTTCGAATTGGTGCATAAACTTCGTATATATAGGTTTCTTAAATGTTTTTGTGTTAGGGTTCTTAGGTGCAATAAGCTCTTTTTCTATTATCGATTGTAATTAAATTTGTTTTGCCCAAATTTAAACTCCATACAGACATACAGTCCTCGTTTCCATTCAATTCAGTTGGGACTTAGGACATATCCGTCTCGACTCTTTCTAGATACTCTTGACCTAAGAATAGATAGTTGTATTCAAAAAAGGCTAGGCTTGGGCACAATAGTGAACAACTGAACATCCATCGTATTTTAATCACAAAGAGCCTCGGGTAGTAATCAGATACTACAGTTGAGGTCTATCTGTACTTGCATATGCACATTTTTCTCTACATAGGATTAGACATCAGTGCCTCGAGTTGATAGATTATCCTCAAAGTAATTAGTTACCTGATTGTTGTTTGATTTTTTAGTATATAGCTTTGATCGTGATTGGAAGAAAATTGAAGCTTTTATAGGTTCAAAGACTGTCATTCAGGTACATAATGTGCAATTTCTTTACTTTTGCAGTTTTTTTCTCTCTTCGAGTATGCATCAGCTTCTTGTTAGTATTAGAAGAATTCATCTTCTAAAATATGATCAAACAATTTTACATTATCATGTCAAGCTTTGTTTTATTCCCATGTTTAAGGATGCATCATCAAATTAATAAGTATACATGTCAAATGGAAAACAACATTTCCAGATTCGTAGTCATGCCCGAAGTACTTTTAAAGGTCCAAAAAGTGGCGCTAATGAACATCTACGCCCCCTCAACCTAAAAGGAAAGTCGCTCATCCGTATCCCAAAAGGCTGCAAAAATGGTCAGTGTGAAACAATGCTATTACTTTCACTAGTCATAATCTTTATTCTTGTGATAAGTTTATTGTTTTACAATTGACCGTTCCAGTGGTTTCACAAGTAACGCCATCTTTTCAAACCTCAAATGCTCAGAGTGAACTTGGATATATACTAGCGAACAAATTCTAAACTTGTGAAAAGCTCCACTGCAATTGCTTCTTCTCAAATCCATAATCCTTCTGTGGTAAAAGGTTAACCATCCATATGGGTTAATATGCTTATTGTAACCTGGTATCTATTATTTACCTTTTTGCTTATACCCGAGTCTTGATATTTACTATCTTGACTTTTGTACATTACGGATGACAGGGTATCCGCGGGCCAACCAACGACTAATAAGCTGCGGCAGATAATGAGACCGTTCTCAAAACATAACCATCAAACGAAATAGATGAAGAAAGGTCACACGGGCTTCAACTAAGTGGTAAGTTATTGACTTGTATGGCTCGATTATGTGCGTTTCTCTACCCCTTGACCATGAGAGTTTATGGAACGTTGAATTTCAGCATATGGTCTTTCTTGTGATTGGTATAATCGTATAACACGCTTTTATCATTGTCGGACCAAATCATAATTCAATTCTTTGCAACGTGAATGTCAATCTTTTCACCCCAAGATTTATCTTTGTTCTTTGCTCATTTCTCGCAGTTCTTCCGACTTTGCTCAAGTATATGGCTTTATTGGTAGTGTCTTTGATCCAAAACCGGTGGCCATCTACGAAACCGAAGAAGATGGACCCCACCGATGTTGAAGCGGTATGTTATGTAAACTTATAGCCTCTGCTGCTAATATGATAGCATATATTCTCCTCTTTTTATGCATTGTTGCTGATTTGGTCCTTTTTCCGTTCCCCCTTTTTTCAGGTATTGCTGCTAATGAGAAACCTCTCCATCAACTTGACTAGCCCTACTTTTGAGGATCATGTAAGATTGCTTAACTTAATTTGATCACCTCACAGTTTAGGGAACACAAAACACACACACACACACACACACATTTCAAGAAACCAGCATTACATCATGATGCCTATTATACCACTTGCTAATCGATTACAGTCGATCCAGTACTTTCCAAGCATCATTCCACAATGAGTGGAAGATTGTCTTTTACCAAATAAGTTTTATTGCGAGAAAGAAACCTCGATGGACGTGATAGACTCTCGTCTCGATTATCAACCTGAACAAGTTGTTCACCTTGGGTAAGTAACAGTACTTCCTATCATAACCTAAGCAGTATGCAAGTTTTCTTTCAGCGAAGATACCTTGAGTTCAAGATCCTAATAATTGGCGGGGCGTAAAAGAAGCTAGTAGTGAGGCCCTGCAGCTATGCCTTATAACTTGACTTTGTTGTCCGACGAGCAAGCGACTCATGGATCCTGCTATGGTTTGTGATCTTTGATCTATTTGAGCTCTCCTATATGTGTACACGCTGTTTGGGGGATATGTAGAAGCAGCACTGATTGCGGAAATTTAACATATAAAGGCTAGCTTATGTATATCTGAGTTTTGATACCAATAATTTTACTAATATGGAGCTTAATGCTTATACATGGGTGTTTATTTGTAGGTGGTCCGTGAGGATTGAGAGAGATGATGCATGATGACCACGGACTAAGCTTCTTGTTGCGTTAATGTATTGTTTAATGTTAACAGACTTTATGTTAGATTCTGTCTACCTTATTTATGTTTAGTGATTTTGTTATGACAATTGCTAATTTGAAATACAATTTCGTTTTATTCATTTAATATTTAGTTGATGTTTTATTCATATTGTAATAATAGAGTGTGCATGGTGAAAATAGCGTCCTATCATATGACTTGTCCGGACTTTGAAATTGTCGTATTAAACTTATTAACCGTCCTAACAATTAACTTAACATTGTAAAAGTGTCCTAATATGTTGTTATTAGGGCGTTATTTAGGTTGTTAATAGACATTTTATACGACCAAAAATTGGTTTCATAATCTTCTTTGAGATATTAGAACCCTTTTCTTGGTGCTAAAATAGCTATAATGTTATATGATAAGCGTCCTAACAATTATCTTTTAAGTGCGCTTGTATGTGTATCAAAAGATTAAAATTAGGTAACAACGTTTTACAACATTGTAAAAGTGTCCTAATATGTTGTTATTAGGACGTTATTTGGTTGTTCATAGACATATTATGCGACCATAAATTTGGTTTCATAATCGTATTTGGGATATTAGGACCCTTTTCTTGGTGTTAAAGTAACTATAATGGTATATGATAACCGTCCTAAGAATTAACATTAAAGGACGCTTGTATGTGTATCAAAAGATTAAAAGTAGGTTACCACATGTTAGAACATTGTAAAAGTGTCCTAATATGGTTTTATTATGACGCTATTTGTGTTGTTCATAGACATATAATACGACCATAAAATTGGTTTCATAAGGGTTAGGACGCTTTGGACCTATTACAACCGCCTTACATGAAACGCTTTCATCCTTGGTCCTATTAAATGAAAGGTCCTAAAAAGTACCATTTTATGACGCTTATGGGGGTCCTAAAAAGCCACTTTTCTTGTAGTGTTAAGTGTGAAATTCGGTCCTTTCAGTGTGATCTTGGTGGTGAATTCGACAACCGTAACCTACATACACTTTTTGCCGACAAGGGCATTCAGTTTCGCTTTTCATGCCCCAAAACATCACAACAAAACGGCAAGTCTGAACGGATGATTCGCACCATCAATAATTTCATTCGAACATTGCTTTTTCAAGCCAACCTTCCACTAACAGTTTGGGTTGAAGCTCTCAATATGGCTGTTCACTTACTCAATTTCTTTCCCTCAACTGCTATTACCAACGAAATCCCTTACACCAGACTGTTTGGCCAGAACCCGGATTATAGCCTTATACGCACATTTGGCTGCTTATGTTACCCCCACTTATATCCTAATCACAAACTTGAACCACGCGCCACACCCTCCATCAATTTTGGTCAAGCTTCAAATCATCGTGGTATCGTTGCCTCGAATTAAACACCAATAAAATAATCATTTCTCGCCATGTAACCTTTGATGAAACTGTTTTTCCATATGTAACTTCTAAACCAACATCGACACCCAAATACAATTTCTTGGATGACTCACCCGATATAAATCCTCCATTCACTCCATCCACCCCAATTGTGCAACCCAGTGTACCTCAACCCACAAATGAGCCAACAACACCAATTCCCACCAGTCCCAACACAGCCCAACATGACGCAACCCATGACCCATCACCATCCCCATCACCACCCGAGAACCAACACATTATCCCAGATCCTCCTCACAACCCAAACCCTGTCTCAATTCATCCCATGGTCACACGATATCGTGTCGGGACTAATCTTCCTACTAAGCGTCTCAATATGCACGTGTCTTCAATTTCACCATTACCAAAATCTTATCGAGATGCGTTTTCTGTTCCAAATTGACAAAATGCTATGCGGGATGAATACATTACACTTATTAAGAACGGAACTTGGACCCTTGTGCCCCGACCTACGGACTGCAACATTATTCGCTGTATGTGGCTTTTTTGCCACAAGTATTTGGCTGATGGTACTCTTAGTCACTACAAGGCCCGTCTAGTGGC
Source organism: Chrysanthemum makinoi (assembly GCA_910596185.1). Lineage (NCBI taxonomy): Eukaryota > Viridiplantae > Streptophyta > Magnoliopsida > Asterales > Asteraceae > Chrysanthemum > Chrysanthemum makinoi. Next base: position 316,264,372 of record OU343223.1, read on the forward strand.
AAATGGTAGTAATCAATTGGAGGGGGTTGATGTAGACGAGACATTTAGTCTGGTGGTTAAACCTGGTACTATTCAGACTGTTCTGAGTTTAGCTACTTCTCGACGTTGGCCGATTCATCAGCTTGATGTTAAAAATGCTTTCTTGCATGGTGACCTATCTGAGATAGTTTATATGCATCAGCCTTCGGGATCCTGTGCATCCAGATTATGTGTGTTTATTGCAGCGGTCTCTGTATGGGCTTAAACAGGCCCCTAGAGCATGGTTTCAGCGATTTGCTTCCTATATCACTCGGGTTGGGTTTTCTCATAGTCGATGTGACTCCTCATTATTTATATACAGACAAGGGATGGACACTGCTTATCTGTTATTATATGTTGATGATATTGTTCTGACAGCTTCTTCTGAGAACTTATTGCAGCGGATTATAAGTTCCTTACATAAGGAGTTTGCTATGACAGATCTGGGACCACTTAACTATTTTCTAGGCATATCTGTTACACGTGATTCTTCAGGTTTCTTTTTATCTCAGAAGAAATATGCTATTGATGTTTTGGAGAGAGCTCATATGGTTAATTGTAATCCCAGTCGGACTCCTGTTGACACTGAGTCCAAATTGGGGGATGATGGTGATCTAGTATCTGACCCTACTTTATATCAGAGTCTTGCTGGTTCTCTTCAATATCTCACATTCACTCGCCCAGATATATCATATGCAGTTCAGCATGTGTGTCTTCATATGCATGATCCTCGAGAACCCCATCTATCAGCTCTTAAACGGATTTTACGGTATGTCCGAGCTACATTACACTATGGGTTACAGTTGTTTGCTTCTTCTACTTCATCCTTGGTAGCATATTCTGATGTGGATTGGGCTGGTTGCCCCACTTCTGGCTACTGTGTTTTCCTTGGAAACAACCTTCTATCTTGGTCATCTAAGAGACAACCAACTCTATCTCGTTCTAGTGCCGAAGCAGAATACCGTGGTGTTGCAAATGTTGTTGCTGAAATTTGTTGGTTACGGAATTTACTTCGTGAGCTGCACACACCTTTATCTTCCGCTACGCTAGTCTACTGTGACAATGTTAGTGCAATATACTTATCATGTAATCGGTTCAAGCATCGTGACGAAGCACATAGAGATTGATATCCATTTTGTTCGTGACTTGGTTGCCACTGGTCAAGTTCGGGTTCTCCATGTTCCCTCACGTTACCAGTATGCAGATATTTTCACGAAAGGCTTACCGTCTGCTCTCTTTGAAGAATTTCGCTCCAGCCTCAGCGTCCGCTGTCCTCCCGCTGCGACTGCGGGGGAGTGTTAGCCCGTATAGCTTGTATCTTTATAACGGGCCCAAGCCCGAGCTCATATCTAGAATTCTCTATAAATGTATATATTAATGTACATTGTATCTTGTAAAATCAATCAATCAAATCAGTTTACGCTTACAGAAACCCCATGTATAAACTTGTCTACTTCATAGCTATACCAAAGTTGCTCAAAGAAAAATTCACACGAGCCATAGTTCCAGTTGTCTAGGTCAAGTTTTACGGGTACCCGTGTGAGGAGATGATAGTGAGTGACCGCCGATAGCTTTTCGGAGAGAGGGACAGTTGGAGGAGTTGTAGGTCCTGTCATAGGGGGTATTAGGGTTTAGGTATTTGAATGGGAAGATGTAGGTTAAAGAATACATGAAATAATATAATAAATGTTTATAATGAATGGATTCAATGACCATGCACGAATCACGAAACAAATCGTGACCTAAGCACGAACAAAGTAACAATTTGTGACCTAAGCACAAATACCAAAACACAAAAAGAATAAAAAAAAATGAAGCTTTGTACAGGGATCTAGGGTTTTGAATTAAGACAACAGAAGTTAGGGTTTTGCGACCGATTTGTGGCTTGATACCATGTCAATGTATTGAATTGTGATTGATTGATTACATAATAATATCGTACACATATATAACAAACTATAAAAGATTCTAGTTACGGGCTTGAGCCCGATACAATCACCTAACATATTATGGGCTAACAAGTAGTAACATTTGCTTCGACATACAATTTACAATAAAATTCTGATACAATGACAAATCACAATATATAAATCACAACTCTCTAACTGTACATACACGGAAGAAAAAGAAAAAACCAAACGAAATATATTTGATGACACCGCTTTGCGTGGGTATAATGCTAGTTACCAATAACTAGTTCTAGATATAGTTATTGATTTAATCTAGCAAGAATATTATATTTAACTTCATCCCCAGTAGCACCAGTGACCCTAGCGACTACATCTTGAAGCATTACGTCATCGATACAGGACATGCTCGCTTGGTGCACTTTAGCTTCCATTTCTCGTAACGCATCCATCAGTTTCGCAGAGGGCCAATCCCCGTTACCAGACTGTACTCTAATCATTGCATTATCACCCACCATTCTCACCTTCACTTCCAAAGTTTCGTTCATTTTGGTTCGATTCCCGTTCTTATATATATTTGCACCTTGTGAATTTGGAACAACTTTTATTTTCTTCAACTTGGGCTGATTGTTCATGGCTTGGAGTTGAGCTTCGAGTTCCTCAACTTTATTTTTTAATTCATTGATGTAACAAACGGCGTCCCCAAGTAAGGACGTTTTGTCCATCTTTGTAACATATGGGACCACTGAGCGCAACGCGTAGAAGCGTTGGTTAAGGTTCTCACGTCTTTGACGCTCCGCCTCTACGTGGTTTAGATGCAGATCACGTCCTTTCTTTTTTTGACTCCTTTTTTTCCTAGCTTTAAGGACTAATTGGCAATCAGAATCCGAATGGTCAGATCCTGTTTTTGAAACTTCGTTACGTTTATTGTTTGTGTTTCCAACCACTTTTCCAAGTTTTTTGGATTCTTGGCCGAACGTGGTTGCTCCTAAATCGAATATGTACTTACTTTCTTCATCTTGTGGCAACCTAGAGACCATTTCTCCGAATGAGATCAAATAGTTATTGGGTTGCTTAACCAGATTGTTAGATGGTGACGAAAAGGATGACAAAGAGGAAGAACTAGCACCGAAGAGTGATTTAGCTCGATGAGCTAAATCAGATTCGGTATGATTAATCACATGATAAGACCCCATTTCCACAACCCCATTAGTTGTAGGGATATACACAAGCGTCTCAAGGCCATGAATGTAAGCTTCTTTAGCTCTTTCACAATAATATGATATAAGACTATGAGCGCCCGCTAACCAAATGACACTATTAGTAGTGAAGGAGTTTGATGGGGCAGACTCGTCCCCAATACCGAAGGATCGGGCCAATGAGACGACATAGAACCACTCTGTGCCGTCGGTGTTGTCAAAGTCGGGTTTGTTTGGGTTTTGAAGAAAGTAACCATCACCCCATGTTAAGGTCCATGGTCGACCATGGTCATGGTTATACGCGGTTTTCCAAAAAATGGCGAAGGCCCATGGGTGGTTCGGTTGTGTTTGTAATAGGCATTGTAGTTTATGGTATGAATTGTGTGTGTTTTGGTGGATGATTGAAGAACAAGAAGAAGGTGAAAGAATTAAGAATTCATCATCCATAGTAATGCGTATGGTTTGGTTATGAAAACAAAAAGTGTCTGAGGTAAAGATAATAGAAATAAGGGAGTGATATATAGTAGTACTAGATTTTGGTAAATTTTCCTCCTTAAGTATTTAAAAACATTATTCATACATTAATGGTTGTTTGTGGAGTGATATATACTATATAATAGTACTAGATTTTGGTAAATTTTCCTCTTTAAACATTTAATAACATTATTCATACAATCAATGGTTGTTTCAATGATTTAGTCCCTACCGCCATTTGCTCAAAATATAAAATTGTATAACATCTAAAATCATGGGCTCATGACCATTATTCTAATTTCTATAACATCAATGATGTCGATGATAAAGACATCATACTGTTTGACAAAACTCTTTTCATGAAAAACGAAAATCTTTTGTAATTATTAGGGGTGTAAATGAGTCCAATCGAGTCGAACTTTGACATGACTCAAATTGACTAGGCAATATTATGTTCGACTTGATCTCGACGAGCCTTTATGAAAGAAGCTCAAACTCAACTTGAAAATTCGATTTATTTTGTAATAATTATGTTTTTTATACAACCAAAATTGAAATATACCAAAAGTTTGAATTCGACTCAAATTCAGCAGAAAAACTCGATACATTTTTAGTGTAATTCATATAATTCCTTATAATATGCATAACATACATACAATATATATATGTTAGCTTTACTATTTTGTGAAGATAATGTCTTACTCGTGAATTAGAATAGATATGTAAGATAGTTACACTCACAAGGACTTATTATGTATACAGGGCAAACTTATGTTGTCATGAGCCTATAAATATCTCTCACAACTTTCCATGAGGGGGTATGGGAAAGCATTAGTATATGTTCATTCTTTGATTTCATTTTTCTTTCTTTCTTTCAACTTTCTCTCTCTAGAATTCATCATGTTTCACACCTACTTTTATCATCCTAGACCTCCCGAATAGTGATCTTGATCCGCGTAACAAGTGGCATCAGAGCTTAATCATGAGTGTGTGATGTTTGTTGGGTCAAAATCAAAACAAAAATGAGTTGGTTTTTTAATGGTTTTCGAATGTTTCATGGGTTTTTGGTCCCTTTGATTCGATTTCTTGGTGTTTTGATGTTATAAAGTTGTTAAAAATCGACAAAAACATGTTCCTAAAACATTTATATGCTCAAATCCATCATAGGCTTACGTTTCAAAGCATTTTTTAGTGTTTTTATATGTTTTTTTGGGTTAACATCTGGTATTTCGGTGGTATGGTTGTTTTTGACCCCGAATTTGGAGCCAAGAAAACACTAAATTTGGTGAGTTTAATAAGAAAAAGAATTAGGAAACCAAGTTTGTTGGGGAAGCCGAGTTTGGTGGGTAAGGCCGAGATTTAATAGAAGCCGAGATAGGAGCCAAGCACAAATAGCTCACCGAAATACCACACCGAGTACCCTCACCGAAATATCCCCAAACCGAAATTTGGTTCAAGCCGAAATTGTGTTGAGACCGAGATTCCATATAGCCGAGATAGGGCACCGAAATATGGCACCAAAATTGTGAAGCCGAGTTTTGTGAAACCGAATTTGTCAAGCCGAAATTCACAAGCCGAGATTGTAAAGCCGAAATTGCAAGTACAAAGACGCAATACAAAACCTTTGAAGCCGATCTTTTATCTTCTAAAGCCGAAATTCAACTTATTCAAAGCCAAAGTTTGACTTTTTGCGGCAAAACTTCAAATCATCATAAATTTTGAAACGTGGCTTCGTTTTCCGCTATCCACTTATCAAAACGGCCATCGAAACGTGTAAAACAGGGGGTTAAGAGCACTTTCAAGGCCCAAAAACGCTACAAAAAGAAGTTATGGACATTTTATGATCAAACACCAAATCATTTCACTATAATCACCGCTTAAACCTTAGCCCCAACTATAATTGAAAATCATTATAAACAGACATTCATCACACATCAATCTCTTGAAACGATCCTTATCAAGATTCACGTCAAATGACAATGGCAAGTGTCGGTTTTTTTGTGACTATGGAGTTTTTGTACGATATTGCTTATTTGGGATTGAAGTGACATTTCACGGGTGTACTTATTTATCTTAGAGTCAAGCTGGTTGGTTGGTTGTATATCTCAAAATAACTTGTCTGTTCGTTTATCTACTGTGCACCTGATACTTTAAGGAGTTACGTTTTAGTGCTTAGTATATGTTTTAAGTCACAAATTCATTAGTATAAGCACGACGTCACACATCTGTAGATATTACTTCATTTTCAGATTGGTTCTATTGGGTTATTTTCATACGTGGTCATTTACTAGCGGATTAGATTTTGAAGAGGTTACTTATAGGTTGAAGAGAAGAGATGAGATTATAAAGAGAGTCATTGATCGACATATAACTCATGGAGTATTGTATACAACAGTGTTGCATCAAAATTGATTTTACGGCATATACACAACATTATGATGATTTTGATAACTCGCAACTATCAGGAGGGATAAGTAGTGTACATAGAGATTTATCGGGTCATGAAGAAGGGCTATATGCATATACACCATTGATTTTTCTGGTAGGTTATTCGGATTATTGTTTCATCTTTCGTGATTTTGTTGATTGAGGGAACTCTACTTAATCTGGAACTGAAGAGGTACCAATCATGTGTCCATCAAGGTTTATTTACCAACTTGGATGCATTCTATGTGTTGACTGATGCTCCCCAAACAAACAACCATGGTGCTACAATTTATAATTTACTTTCTCTGCTGTGTGTTTGAAGACTAAAGAGACTTTATGAAGGGTTGTCGGTTTGGGAGAGATCAAATTAAAGAAGAAGGGCACTAGTTAGGAGGGAGTAATAACCTAACTAAATCATTGAAACACAAGAGTTCAAAGCTCCAAGGATCAGTGCCGTCAGTGTTAAAGATCGATGTCGAAGTATTCGGAAGAAGGAACTTCAAACATTATGCATAAGGAGTTCAGAGTCGAAACGATCGAGAGATGTCAGTGCCAAATATCAAAGCCGCGATCGTCGGAAGAAACAACCCCAAGTCATCCTCAGTATCTTGATTACAGAGACTCTGCGCTTCAACAACATTGTTATTATTATTATTATTATTATTATTATTATTATTATTATTATTATTATTATTATTATTATTATTATTATTATTATTATTATTATTATTATTATTATTATTATTATTATTATTATTATTTAACTTTGATTATATACTTATAGGTCTCATTGTAACCATTCACGTGTGTCGCCATCTTAGAGGGAGATTGTTAGCTATGATATTTTGTGAAGATAACGTCTTACACGTGAATTAGACTAGATACGTAATATAGTTGCACTCGCATGGACTAATAATGTACACGGGGCAAATTAGTGATGTTAGGAGCCTATAATTACCCCTCATGACTCTTCATGATGGGTGTGGGGAAGCGTTGTATTCATTTCATTCATTCATATTTTAATAAACATCTTTTTTCACCTTTCTCTCTCTACTTTCTCTCTCTAGATGCTTTGTGTTTTTCATCAATCTCAACCTCCCGACCTCATGTTCTCATTGTGAATCTTTGATGTTTACAATATATATTATTTAAAAGCTCGAAAGTTGGACAATAACTCGAGTTCAACTCATTAAACATTTCAAACACAATTGCTCGAGGCTCGATAAAGTTCGGCTCAAACGAGCTCGAGTCAGTGGCGGAGCCAGGAAATGCGATCACGGGGGGCATCAAGTGGAAGGTTTAATATATGTCGGAAATTGCCAATTTTCAGCATAATTTGAAACAAAATCGGGTCGGGTCAACTATAAGGCAATTAACACTAGTTATAAATTTAGGTGCCGAAAAAATATATATATCAAGTCGGTGATTTCAAGTACTCATTTAGACTTTATAATCTATATTAACAGATCATATATGAAAATTTAAGCAAAAATTTAAGAAACCAAGTGTAGTAAAAGTTGGTCACGGTTTTTTTGAATAATTTGACGACACGGATATGAATATAATTCTAACAAATTATCATTAAATTAGCTTCTTGTTAACAAAATCATGCCAAAAATATATATTAACATTTTGTATGTACTAGCACCAAATTTTTTAAGATTACCATTAATCACAAAAACCAACTTTTTCTAGTATTACGGTATTCACATGTTGTACGGTGTATATTATGTTTAGAAAGAGAAAAAAAATATTTAAATATTATGTATTCCCTTATTAACCCATCCTCTCCCAACTATCCTTTCACACTTCTCTACATATCCTCCATTGTTTCCGATAAAAAAACCCACCGGAAAGCTCCAATATTTTACATTAAAGCACTCTTTAATTGTTGTCCAGCTGAAGAGACGAGGGCACTTAGATTCTATGGGCGAGAGCACTAGACATTTTTCCAATAAATTTTACTTTTTTTTCTTATATATTTTGTGTATCCACAAAAACTTCGTTGGGGGCGGTTCCCCCCACTACTTCTACCATGGCTCCGCCCCTGGCTCGAGTCAAGTTCAAACTCAAGTTACTCGACTAAAGCTCGAACCTTTTACACCCATAGTAACTACTCTATTACACAATAAAACAAAATATTTAAATTTGTCTTGTTGATAGCTATTTGCTTGGGACAATCATCTTATTAGTGTCGCGGATGTAGTGAGAGGTTTCCTGCGCCATATCAGCTCTACGCAAATTAATAATCTTGATTTAACCCTTTGCAACCGGTCCAAATCGATAAAAATATGTTCCTTAATACTCGAATATAGACTATAGGATTTGATACGACCCTGTTAGGGGTTGTATCGGGATAAGGCACCACTTTTAGCGTGTGCGAGCTCCTTAAGAAAAAGATTGAAGAACTAGAGATTTATTGATCTTAAACTTGATTGATTCATTCATAATATTGATTCGGTATATATAACCGAATAACCCTAGCTTGTAAAACAAGCCAAACATAAAGACATATCTAAACAATGACACTTTCTTAATACGACACAAAGACATATCCTAAATAACTATAATATGACATAAAGCCGGGACATTATCATTCCCCACTCCTTCGAAATCACCTTGTCCTCAAGGTGTGGTCTTGAAAAATTTCTCTTGATTCCGGGATCCCATATCCTAATCCTAATCCTAGTCCTATCTTCCACTCCCATAGTTCTCCGCCTTCCGCTACATAACCAATACCTTTTCCTCTTTCGCCTTCCACTACCTTGGACATAACACAACACCATTCTTTAAGCCTTCGCTACCCATGCCGTAACACTCCCCACTCCTTCAAAAATCACCTTGCCCTCAAGGTGATACGAAGAATATGCCGATTGAGAGTCCGATATCCATTTCCACACAATCTCTTTCATACTTTTCTTATGTTCTGAAAATTCTTCAAACTTGTTATGAACTTCATTACTCCCATCAATATCAAAAACACCATCTATCGCTTTATTAACCACATCAACACCAATATATTCATCAGCATCTAACGACCTTTTAATCTCAGGTGAAGCGAATTCACTTTGTAACGATGGAATGGTATCTGATTTCTTTTCAATTATATACTCTTTCTCCTTCTCTTCAATTGCCTCAAAACGAGCCTCGACTATATGTGCTAAGGAAAAGACTTCTCCTAAAGTTCTAGGCCTTGCCCTCAACAGTTCTATTTGTAACGTCAGTTTAAGCCCGGAGATATAAAACGATGTAAGTAAAGATTCAGAGATCCATGTTACTTGATTTGCAAGTTCCACAAACTCACTCTCATATTCGGTCACCGTACCCATTTGCAAGAGCTTAGAGAGTGCATATTCCGCGTCCTGATCGCTACCGCCTGATGCCATGAATAATACTCAAGCGATTAATAACTAATTTTTTTTTATGAATAGTACCCGCTATGAACAGTACTCCGATAAGATATCTGATGAATAGTATTCGGATGAACAGTGCCGTGAACAGTGCAATGAATAGTACCCTTGAACAGTGCGATGAACAGTACCCCCCGGTGAATAGTGTTTTTTATATTTTTTTAATAAATTGGAACCCTAATCGTGAGCCCTCTCAACGAGAGCTCTCAATGAAAGCACCAATTGATACGACCATGTTAGGGGTTGTATCGGGATAAGGCGCCACTTTTAGCGTGTGCGAGCTCCTTAAGAAAAAGATTGAAGAACTAGAGATTTATTGATCTTAAACTTGATTGATTCATTCATAATAATGATTCGGTATATATAACCGAATAACCCTAGCTTGTAAAACAAGCCAAACATAAAGACATATCTAAACAATGACACTTTCTTAATACGACACAAAGACATATCCTAAATAAATATAATATGACATAAAGCCCGGGGCGTATCAGGATTTTTTTTTTTACCAAAAGCCAAATACTGATATTTGACTCACATACTTAAATATGAGATAACAAAACTTTTCTCGTACTACGAGTTTATACAGTCAACACACTTTATTGTTACAGGGACTATTTAGGGTAATGAGTTGCACCAATTAAGTTGCAAGTCATTAAACTAAGATGATTTTTATTTACTATAGGAAAGCTTGTTGTATTATTTGTATTGGTACTTCTTAATTGAAATAATCACACACTTCTTTTTTAAGTAAGCACTATGATTGGCACCGAATTCTTTATAGGAAAGATAATATTTACTAATCACGCCGGTTTATTTAACACTAAAAAAAACCACGTGTTTTTTTATTTTAAAAGGGTTATATGATCTGAGATGGTAAACAAGGCTACTAACATTACGACATGGCATGTAAATCATAATAAAAATCGATGGATGCTAATGACGTTTCGCATATCAAATTACACAAAATCTACAGAATATCTTTATTTTTTATGCATATCAATTATACAAAATCTACACAATATCTTTATTTTTTTATGCCTTTGAATAAAAGAATGTGTTGGTATTAGGGTGTGATCATAAAATTGTCGGGATATTCTTGAATCGTGGTATTATTTTCTTAATACAATGTGTGTCTTGGGTTACACGAATTGAAATTCGTATTGAGATAAGACAAGAATACAGTCAAATTCTAGACACAAGAAATAGAGCAAAAACATGGATAATTTGTTATTGATATAAATATATTCAAATGAAAGACCAAAATATGTTTATATAATAACTCTATGGTGGTTGTACGGAAAAGTTGTGACTCTTGGTTAAAAGTCACACATTTTCATTAATAATCACACCCTTTTGATGAATAACCACCATATGTGTTGGTTGTTTTGTTTGTTTGGATCAACTTACCCAATAGGGTGAAGATAATCAATGTAGTTGGATTTCACTTATAATCGTGTAATCACTTTCTTAAGAAAAATATTCGACCGTAATGCTTGGGTTACACCAATATGTCTTTGGGATAAGACCAAGTGTTTATTCTTGATTTAGGTACAAATCGAAGAACCCTTTCGCTTCAAAGTGTTTAGGTTTTTCTGTGTATTTTTCATGCATGTGTGCGTTCTTACTTATAGTAAACGCAAAGCCCAATGAAGTTATGATAATTAATTGGCCCATTAATCACATAATAATATTCTTTCATTATAGGGATTAGTGGTTACACGACCAATTAAATGCGGTCATTAGGTTGCAATTATAACTACACTTGAATAGGTCAAAACCATCACAAGTTAGTTTGAATTCACTACAGTGTGATTTCTCGCTGATGAGCTTACTCCTTGAAAAGGCTGCCGCCTTAGAAGTTCACTCATTGATGAGACTACTTCCTGATGAGATCCTTCAACGTTCTACTCAATGAAGAGTATAACACTGAACTTATCAGCGTGATGAATACCATTCAGAGTGTTACTCACTGAAGAGTACACTCACTGATCTTCATCGTCTACCTGAATTCTACTATACCACTATTAGAGTCAGGGAGGTTCAATGACCTGACGGGTGTACACTCCGTACCTCCAAACCTATTACTAGGTGTGACATGAGACCTTCAATTGCACTAAATTTCCAATAATCCTCCCCAATTTAGTACAATTCCTTTTTGCATGAAAAGTAAACATTAAAACAAAATCAGTGCATAAATGAAAATATCTTGAAGATTAAATTTTCATATTAGTACATTACACGTTCAAATATTCGAGAATAAGGGGTTTTTAAGAATTGAAACCTTTAACCCATTTGAATAACTTAAGATAAGATACACATAAGTCTTTAAACAATTAAATTCTCCTGACACTATACAAGTCATGTGTCCATATCCATTTATGAATATTTCAAGAGCAAAAAGCCCAAAGCTCTCTTAAGTGGCAAAACTTCACATTCACATAGGTAGTTCCTTTATTCATGCACATACTCTTGCACTTTTTCAAATGAACTATTAAAAAGTAACCCTTCATTATATCCTACATCAGGACTGAGCACAAACCTTGCGATGATTTGTAAAATATGTTCTCCAGCCTCTAATCCAGCTCCCAAGTTTCCCTAGGAGGGAATTGGCTGTCTTAATACTCAACGACCAAGGTGGACTTTAAACCCATCTCCTTAACATAGCTTCACCCTAGAACCCTTCACTTAGCTCTGAATAGGACAACGCGTAATTAACCATCTCATTCACTACCCTGTTTTTCCTTTTAGAGATACCATTTTTTTATGGACCCTAAGGAGCAGTTGCTTCATGGATTATTTCAACTGACAGAAAATATAAAGCACCCATATATCACCTCCCCTATTAGCTCTAAATCTTTTAATTAGAGCTCCTTGTTGCAATTCCACTTCAGTTTTAAACACTCTAAATTTATCTAATGCTTCATCTTTAGTATGTAACAAATAAACATAACACAGCCTAGAAACAACATCAATAAAAGTCATAAAGTATGTCTTATTCCCCAAGGTAGGAGTTGCATGCAAATCACATAAGTCATTATGAATTAACTCCAATATTTCAATTTCACGTTTAGCATTTTGGAAAGGTTGCTTAGTGATTTTAGTCAACATACAAGTTTTACACTTTTCATTGTTCATTTCGAAAGCAGGTATCAAACCATCTTTAGACATATCTTGTATTCTCTTAATGTGAACATGGCCAAGTCTAGCTTGTCACAGGGTTGAATCATCCAGTTTAGAGATTGACATAATTGTTGAATTAACAATATCAAGATAAATATTATGCCTAAAAATTTGATTACACAAGTAGCCGAAACTAATAAACATTCTATGTTTAGATAAAAAAAAATTTGTTGGATTCAATAACTTGTTTATAACCACGATTATTCAACACACACTTGAAACCAAATTCTTTCTAATTTGAGATACTTGTAAAACATTAAACAAAGAAACAACTTTTTCCAGAACTAAATCTTAAGTCCACACTTCCACGTCCATGCACCAGGGCTTTTGACTCATTTTCCATACGAAGAATTGATCCATCATTCAGTGACTCGTAAGTCTTGAACTAGCATCTATCCTTGCACACATGGATTGTAGCACTAGAATCAACCAACCACGCAACATCATTATCATGCACAAATTAAGCCTCATATATATAGGTAACATAATAAATTTGAAAATACTTATTAAATATATTCTGACCTGTCAGAGGGTTGGTTGAACCAATCCCTTAACCACTTGTTCCTGAACCATTGGTTTTATTATTAACTTTTCCACCCCTACAATCCTTTTTCAAGTGTCCAGGTTTCCCACACTTCCAACAAGTCAATTTAGACTTTTTGTTAGGATCAACTTTGGTGTCTTGATGTTTACGTTTGCCCTTGTTGTTATTGTTCCAGGTGGAGTTGTTATGTTCCACCATATCGACAACTGATGGACCAGTAACATTGTTGCTCTTTGGCTTGTCATTATCTTGCGCCCTGAGTGATTCCTCAATACGCAGAAGACTGCCCAACTCAACAAGAGTCAATTCCTCCTCCTTATGTTTCAATGTATGCTTGAAATCTTTCCAAGAAGGGAGAAGTTTATCAATAACACATGAGACTGAAATAACCTCATTCATGTTCATTTTGTGTTGTGTGAACTGACCAAGTATACAAAAAATTTATTGTATTGTTTCATGACAAGTCTGGAATCGACCATTTTGTAACTGTTAAAATTACTTACAAGAAACATCTTGCTAGAGGTATCCTCAACCATATACTTAGCCTCCAAAGAATCTCATAGTTCTTTAGCGGATTCAACATTTTGGTAAATATCAAAGAGGTGATCATACATACCATTGATGATCAAACCTCTACAAACGTATTCGTCATTTTCCTTATCTCTTCCACAGTTGAATCATCCCCATCTTCTAGAATTAGAGTGCTAAAATCATATACCACACTCATGCTAGTTAAGAAGAAATGCATCTTCTTTTGCCATCTTCTAAAATCTATCCCTTCAAACTTATCCAGCTTGGAGAAGTTAGCAACCACATGTTTCATGGTAACAACTTTGATTATCACAAAATAGTTGCCTTAGATTGTTGGTTGTTTTTTTTGTTTGGATCAGGTTACCCAATAAGGTGAAGATAATTAATGTAGTCGGATATCACTTAGAATCGTGTAATTACTTTCCTAAGAAAAATATTCGACCCTAATGCTTGGGTTACACAAATATCTCTTAGGATAAGACCAAGTGTTTGTTCTTGATTTAGATACAAATCAAAGAACCCTTTCGTTTCTAAGTGTTTAGGTTTTTCTATGTATTTTCCATGCATGTGTGTGTTCCTATTTATAGGAAAAACTCAAAGCCCAATGGAGTTATGATAATTAATTGGCCTATTAATCAAAAAATAATATTCCTCTATTATACGGATCATTGGTTACACGACCAATTAAACGTGATCATTAGGTTGCAGTTATAACTGCCTTGGAATAGGTCAAAGCCGTTACAAGTTAGTTTAAATCAGTCCAGCGTGATTTCTTGATGATGAGCTTACTGCCTGAAAAGGTTGCTCCCTGAGAAAGTTCACTCATTGATGAGACTACTCCCTGATGAGATCCTTTAACGTTCTACTCATTGAAGAGTATTACACTGAACTCATCAGCCTGATGAATATCGTTCAGAGTGTTACTCACTGAAGAGTACACCCACTAATCTTCATCAGCTACCTAAATACCGCTATACCATTATCAGAGTCAGGTAGGTTTAGTAACCTAATGGGTATACATTATGTACTTTCAAACCCATCACCAAGTGTGACCTGAGACCCTCAATCGCACTAAATTTCCAACAATATGTAATGCTAGAAATCATAGTAACTTATACGAGTGTACACTCCGCTCCACCTAACCCTCTTTATAGTTTTACTTGAATTCTCTTTAGGGGGGCGTTTGGTTCGTGAACTTGAAATACGGGAATTTGAAATTCTAGGAAATCTCATATTCTGAATGGTTTAAAATTCAGGATTTAAAATAGCCTCACCTGTTTGGCTGGAGTTTTTCCTTGTGTTTTTTGTTGCAAAAATGACAAAGTTACCCTTATCTTAAACAAAAACAAGATAATAGAGAATGTTCAAAAAAAAAAAAAAAAAGATAATACAGAAAAAACAACAACAAATTACGACATTCAAATTACTGCAACAAAAGCATCAAATTATATAGTAGCAAAAAGATAACAAAGAAAAAAAATGGAGACACATTGAAAAAACGCAAAATGAAAGGAAAATTATACACTACAAAACAACATCAAGTACAACGAACACCCAATAAGTAGAACCACCATAAAAATCGAACAATAAGCGGTAAAGAATCTTTCAAAAAACAAACCCAAATATGTTCTTTATATACATCGGACATGAGATTGTTCTTCAAAAATCAAAAATCAAACTTGTAGACTAATTAAATAAAGAGAATAGTAATAGAAAAGCTTGGAGGAAACATAGCATCACTGTAGATGTAGATCGGAGTAGAAAGAATTGGAGGAGAAGCAGTTGGGAAAAGTTTGTTGCAGATTGATAAAAAAAAAACGTGTTTTAACTTTTAACTTATTATATAGAAAAGGGTGTTTTGGTCTAACAAGGTCCTGTGTCCCAGGCAAATTGAAAAGACTCACTTTTTGAAAGCATTTTAACTTCTCTTTTTTTGTTTATTTAGGGAATTATAAATAGTCCCACTTGACATACCAAACACGAACTTCATGGCATTTTAATTTCATATTACTTAAAATTCCTCAAATTTACTTGAACCAAACAACCCCTTAGTGTTCGGGCAAATCTCAATTACATAAAATAATTGATGACACTAAAAGCAACATAATATTGTAATATTCTACTTGAATAACAAATTAACACGCACTAACTTGCCAATATATACAATTGATAATAATACTACAATATATGTAACAATGTACATCATATAATAGTTTTTTCTTTTTTATAATATAAAAGTCACCCTCCACAGGTGTTTTAATGTTAAATTTAGAGGAATGCAAATAATAGCGTGCTGATGCTATTGTTGGATTGGGTCCAATAAGTCCACAATTTGGTTAAAAAAAAAAAAAAAAAAAGTCTCTCTTCCCAAAATCCTTAAGACTTACCGAGTCCGGTCTTTTTTTAACACGTGTCCATGGTAAATTAGATGGCTTTGGTTGGGTTTAATGATTAGTATGACCCATAAATTATTTTATTTGACTATTATTTAGATTTATAATTTCATTCTAATACATAGTATTTTATATATATGTTTCAAGTCATTATGTAAACTTGTGATATATTTATTCTATAATAAATATATAAAAGAAAAATAAACTGAAAACCAAAACTTTAAAAACTGAAAAACTGCAAGAAGCTAACTGAAAAAACCGAAACTGGAAAAACCGCGGTTGCGGATTCTCATTTTGTAAAAACTGTAAGTCCGGATGCGGTTAGGTTTTTACCAAAAACCGCATCAAATCGCACCGTGCTCGCTCCCATTTCCCGGGCTTGCTCCTATTTGTGGATCCATTTCCCGGTATGCATAAAAAACTTGGGAGTTGACAATGCAGAAAAAGCTGTAGGTATAGCTCCAAATGTTCGGATCTAATAAGATTCTATGAATTGTAATCTACCTAACAAGAATATTATTGGTCTTATGTATTAAGTAGCTAGTAACATTTGCTTTGTCATATAATTTAATAAAATTCTGATATGATAAAATGACTTAAGTTTGGATCAAATCAACATCTATAAACTTATCTATCACGATAACAAAAGATCCATCATCATGAAGTAACTAGGAAAGTTATTAACAAAAAAACTTCACAGGAAGAAAAACTACGCACGAATTAAGTTTAGTTGCATCTTTGAAACCGTTCAACTTAATGTATAAAAGGAGATCTATAATATGCTGGATTTGCAGATTGTATTATCATTTGTGCAGCTCCTTCTGCTTTTAGGATGGGGAAAATGATACTTGATGCATCCTGACATTCAAAACATAAATATTAAACCAAATCATTTCTAAAAAGGATGTATAGTAGAGATAACTAGATACCTACCGAGATCAACCTTGCACCTAGCCAAGTGCGTTTTGGTGAAGGATATGGAAGCAACAATCGGCCAACACCAAAAATGGCAACCGAAAAGAAATGAAGAACCAAGCTTGATGGTTTGGGGTTCAGACCAGATAATAGCGCAATGGGCCCACTTGAGAACATGCCACCAAGGCTCAAGTAGTCGAAACATGCTTGACGCAGTTCTGTTCTTGCTTGATCAGGAGATGCAGAGAACACCTTATACAATGCTCCAGCCAGTGTGTTGATTGTAGATGCCACTGGCTAGAATTATTAAACAAGTTGAAAAATCGATCAGTGATATGAATGGATAGAAAGGAAACTGTAGTTAAAGAGAGAGAGATGCATATATGCATGAATGACCTTGCGCAAGGTGTAGAAAGAGTCGAGATACTTGCAGAGGGCGTGTGAGTCATTTATATTATCCAGAGGTCTAAGAAGATCACGAACTATCACTACATCAGATAAAGCGACGGTCATTCCTCCTCCTGTCAAAGGATGTCGCATGTTGAATGAATCACCAAGTAAAATTGCACCCGGGGTGGGTTGTGGAGCAGCCGGCATGCTTCTATTAGCCATTGTTTTTATGCTTCCTTCATCCACAGCAGCAATGAAGCCACATTGCAACTCAGGAGGGATCTAAAGAACTCAGAGAAATTCAGTGACTACAAAACAATAGTATTATGATATCGCTACACCATTAGAAGTTAAAGGAAGATTGATATTATTAGAAAATCTCATATGGTGTACCTGAGGAGACACCTTCGTCTTCAAATATACGGCCATTTCACCATTCCCAACAGAAGGGATCTTCTTCCCAGGAATATCAACTAAACACCTTATCTCGGTACTGCTGATACGATAGCACAGTATAGGAGAAGGGTCTGCCAAAATAACATGTCCATGATTCGGGTATGGAGCCTCGCAGTTCTTCAAAAGCAATGCTGCAAACGAAGATGGAATGTCTACCTGCAGATACCCTGATCATGAAACTTCACTTTTGAACACTAAGAAATAAATGTAGGTTATAATTTACAGCTGATTTAGTAGTGCATAGTTTTGCTCACCTCTGGCTTGCACAGACCGCGTCTCAGATTTGAAAAACAGCCATCACAAACGATAGTAAGTGGTGCATTAGCTATGATATCTTGTCCACCTTTAGTCTTGTAGCGCACACCTTTGACAGCTCCTTTTTCTTCAACAAGAGATGTCACTGTTCCTTGTTCGAGCCTCACACTGAAAGTATACGAGTTAATTGGTTTAGGAACTGAATATTAATTTGGTTTTTGTATGGAAGTTAACGTTGATTACTTTGGGACTGTTGCAGCCTTCTCACGCATTCGTTGAACGAATCGCCCATTGTGAAAACTCCTACCCGAAACATCTCTTTTGAATTTCTCCAATGGGTAAGCCAGTCTAGTGCTTTTACCCTCCTTGAATAAAGCATAACCGAACACCTTTTGGGCGTCGATGTTCTCCACACAATCTGAAACACAAGTAAATACAATGTTTGAATTTTTATCACCAACTCTATGCATTCTCGGTACCGTGGGCATACTATGGCTAATTGCATACCTTCTAAGCCTAAGTCGATCAATTTCATGTAGCCACCAGGTTGAAGCAATTCACCAACAATTCTATCTTGCAACCCCAGGTCTCGTTCTACGACAAGAATTCGTCTGCCATCCTATAACACAAACAACTAAACATATTAGTCATGATTTCCTTTGTGTCGTCCCCCTTTCCACTGTTCGGGTTCCATCTTGAATATGACACTGTAAAATCTGAAATTGGAAGGGAAAATATTACCTTGCCAAGACTATATGCAAGGGCTGCACCAGCAACACCAGCGCCAACAATGATAACATCAATGGCTCCATCGTCCTGTTGTCGAGTCTGAGTAAACTCGTTCGTCTGTTTATGAAAATCTAACCCATCGTCCGGTTCGCTTTTTCTCACACCCAAAAAATAGATCAGAGCAAAACCTAACCATGTAGCTACAATTCCTCCTAATATGTACTGTTCTAGTATGTTCAACTCCATCTTCAAGAAAACTGATTTTGTGAATCCAAATGAAATGTTACCATTAAATAATTTCTATACCACATAGTGACAAGAAAAGGTTCAAAATCATTTTAGGAAAATGTACAAGTACTGTTCGTTGTTGACTTGGCGGTCGATTACTGGTCAAGCAAAAATCGGAACCTTGCTAATGATTCTCTTTTTTGTATACATGCCTATATTCTTATATCAAGCCCAAAAGATAAAATATAAAATAATTGACAAGATCAAGAACTAATTGTCTTCTTTATTTGAAACAAATAACAGGATTTCAGTGTTGGGTTTTACTAATCATAACAATTATATAAAACAAGTAAACATCATCAAAGCATGCAGCGAAAGTAATAGGAATAATACTTGTAAATTAATTAACCGAATTAAAAGTATATGCGTACCTTTTGCGAATCAATGTAATTAGGGTTCATGAAAGCCCCAAATTAAGATCAACGACCAAGAAACCCTAAACCTTAATAAATTAGGGTTTATATAATTCGACCACATCAAAAGTCGAATACCCAAGATATGCAAACGCAAGTGTATTTGCTCTTCGTTCTTGTACACACGTATTAGTAACGAATCAATGAGAAAAGCTAGGTCCTTGATCACAATAGATTAACCAAACACCTTTGTTATGCTCAAGGTCACTCGCAAATCCCTTTCATGGGGTTTTGCTTCGTCGACCTAAGAACAAGAGGGAAGAAAGAAGAAGTTTGGCCTTCTATTGAAATCTAGTGTACCAAAGGATGAATACATGGGGATGTATTTATAGCCTTATGGTAGATGTCAAGATTGCTATAGTATCCGATGTGGGATTCTATAGTTTTCGGCCAAACACAAGCCCAAAAGAGGATTCCTAAAACCTTCTCTTGACTTGTTAACTTTTCTTCATATCCCGTTGACATTTAATGACCGATAATCAAAACTCGTCAAATATTAAATATCATTAAGTATTTATTTCGTGATCAAATAATTAAATATAACATTTTATATATTAATTATTTATACATTGATTCTCATACGTAATGTGTGCAATCCCGAAGTCTCAAGTTCGAATCCGGTCATACTAATATTAATAATTATCCATAAACCTTTCAGCTCCCACTTGGATATTACTTAATATAGTAATGACATTGGTTAGTCTAGCTTTAACACGCCAATGCCCCCAGATCGAATACTACATTAACTATGAATATGGATCAAGTCATTTCATAAGTTAATATTCTGTTTCTCGTTGTATTTGATTGAACAAGATTACCAAATCGTCTGAAGCGTATTCAGATAGATCTTGGGTAAGGCCTTACAAACATCTTGCCAATCCTACGAGGGGCCCAAATATAGTATTATGCTTTGAAACAAATTCAAAGGAACAAATTCTCTTGACTACAAACATAACTCATGAACTTTGTAACACTTCCGAAAATAGCCCTTATAACTACCAATTACGGATAGCGTTAGACTATCTTACACAAATGCACTACATTCATATCAGGTTATGGTATCTCAAGTCGAGGATAAACACTTCATGATATACTTAATGACAAAGATCCATAAAGTATCATCATGTAAAGTTGGGATCTGTCCTATATTCAATTCATTGAATATCATGTGAATTTGACATGTCCCACGCATCAATATACTTAATGTATATTCTACCAAAACTCAGATTTGTCTTAATTCAATGGCATTCCCACATCATTGATCGACAACGGACTTTTAGAATAACATAAGTTATTCACGGATTAAACATGCAAATATAGGATATAATATTAAGAAAATGAAAATAAACATAACCAATATTTTATTTCATTTAAATAATATTTGTTCAAAACATCCCTTATCCAAATAATAAATAGATCAATGCATGATAATACTTGTTAATGAATTATGCCTCAAGTAATGACAATCATACTTGTTGACAAGGCATAATTTCAACTAACTTTGATCTATTGGAATTTTGAGAATACTTATTTCAAGAATTCAACTAGTAAAGTTCTTGTATGTGTGCATTCAAAATATCTTGATATTGCCACATAATATTTCATAAAGTGTGTGACATCCTCAACCACTAATTTATGACAATCAAACTTTCAAACATTTTAAAGTTTAAAGTATTCTTATTCTTTATTGTATAATGCAACTATGCTCTTAGTTGAGCACAACTAGTTCGCATGGCCATCAACAAGGATGAATCCTCCCATGACGAGTATTGAGTGTCATCTCAATTAAACCAGCATCATTGTATACAAACAACAATATGCTCTTTAAAAAATTTCGTAAACTTCAATATCCACAGTGTAATGTTTGATGCCTTCAAACTTTCAAGTTTGTCAGCTATGACAATTTCACAACAATTGTTGTATTGCTCATCCATAGAATTTTGAGGGCAACTCCAGGCTGAGGAATGTAATTCTAGATTCAAACATATTCCATTAGAATATTCATTACACTAGTTATCTAATAACTTCATTAGATATCAATGTTGTCAAATCATCTTGCATTCAAGCATGATACAACAATAACATGATGTACATGAAAAATCCATATGTCAAACAAAGATTTAATTCATGTTCTACATATCCATTTACAAATGATATATCATGTTCTATTAGACTCATTTATTCATCCGCACATGTTTATTAATAATAAACATATATTCCAAGGTTGTATGTCTTATTATCAAAATCTTTCATGTGAAGTTCCATTCCAAATTAAACTAACATTTATCTTAGATGGAATGTTACTACCCACAACATATAATATTTAAAGAAAATAAACATAATACTCCCACTAGCTTTCAGGAATACTTAGAAATTATCTTATTTTAATTTAAAACCAAAACTTAGATTTAATAGTTAAACATAAGAATCATCTCCTAGATGCATGCATATATCCATTCATTGATTCTTGCAGTTTGTACATTTCCAAATATTATGTGAATTCATAAAACTCCTTTCGATTGCTTATCGTCCTCGCAAAAGCAATCACATAAGAAATAGTTTTAATATTCCATTGTCATTTTCATATCAATGAAAATAAGTATGACAATCATAATCATTATATATTTAATGTGTCTAGGAAAGAATATTCAATCACAGTTAATTGCTTAAGTGTGATTAATAATATATTCACAAGTCATGCATTAAACATATGTACAATATTGTCCATATGATTTCTACACAAAGATTTAAACCACTAGGGTTTTCTTTCTTTTGAAGAAACTCATCTTTATTAAGATAAACCAAGTTTCCAAAGTTGATTATCTTTATGAACAACATCTTGTCATTCATAGTATGAATAATTTACCACAATTCAATATTAGGTAAATGCATCATCATGATTAACTGGTTTACCATAATCCTGCAACTCATATATCTCAGCACATCAATCAATTATCTGAAAATCCTTACGGATCTATGAATGAGAATTCCACCATCTTGAGGTCTATCATATTTGACCTCATCATGATATTTACTAGTGTATTTTAGAAGATTATGTGTTTTGTAATTGTAATTTAATCTCTTCAAGATCTAAACAAAACTCCCACTTGCTTTTGTAATTTAAAGACTATCTATAAATACTTTAGCAATTAGAACAACACCAAATTGTTTGCTTTTGGGATATTACAAATCACATTAACAGTTCATAATTCTTGTTCATTAATAACCTACTCTATAAGTAGTTTTAACAAATTAGAACTTTAATATAAGACTCAATGTGATTCATCACATTCCATACTAAAATGGTGTCTTAATAATCTTCTAGGTTTGAGTTTTATTAAGTATATCCAATTAATACTCAATTTTCTAACCTTGATAACTTTTGGAAGAAAAGAAGATATAGTTATCTTGAATCAAATAATATAACAAATGTTTGATTCTTCTAACTGAACATTTCATATACATACAGTATTTCATTAGAATTAATATTGTAAGACAATCTAACAATATGTAAGATAAACTTATTCCATTTGGCTTACTTATTTACCAACTAAGTCAATTTAATGGTATAATAGAATTCCAAGCCAATTGCATGTTTTATAACATAAGTATTCTTTGACAAAGTCAAAAGACATAACAGTTATAATATCTTACTTTATATTATAAGTCTTGTAATAATGAAAAGACTTCATGTTTGTGACTTTACAAAGAAATACATAAACATTTATAATTTAAAGTTATTATGAACACCACGCCAGGGTTTCAATTAATTAATTTTCAAGTTAAAAAACTATTTATGTCATTTCAAGAATACACAAATATTTAAAATAGCATTAGGTTACTTTATTTATTTATGTCATTCCAAGAAGTGTCCAACTTAAGAAACTGCAAAAGCATCCACGCCCGATCCCACGACAAGTGGAGATTTACCTTGAGATTACAATCTAGCCAAGATCTCACTTAAACTAAAATGTAACTTCAAGTGTTTCTATATTTTGAATGACATAAGACATAAAAGTAGTCTATGTTATAATCTTGACACATGTTCTATAAGCAAGACAATCTTATTAGAACGTTAATCTCTTACCCTACGATCAAGAGAATCCATTAATCATATTTGTATGTGTTGTTCCTTTGCACACAATAAATGCTTCTCCCACTTGTGCATAGAACAACATCATATAGTAGATAAACACCATGACATTCATTTGTTTATGTGAGCAATATGATAGTGTCATAGATATATAAGCATTACGTTAAGTGGATGTAGGAGCACTTAATTATCAAGGAAACGTTCACGACTATCCTTGAGAATATGAATGTCTACATTTTTGAACGTAATGTATTATTTCAAGAAACTCTAGAAATAATCTGAGTTACTACCAAGATAATAAATCTTGTAACTCCCCCTGAATTAGACAACGTTACAATAATGTCTTATTCAGTAATACACCATACTCCCACTTGATTTGACAACATTGTAAGTGTTTCATTAATCGTGAAAATAGCGTGCTATTACGTTGCTACCCCTTTGTAAGACCATTCGTAACAATTACTTAGGTAATAAAAGAGTGTATTCTACTTTGTAGATGATGAATCATCCATCATGCTATTAACTTGAAAAATTGAGCATGCAATTTCTTTCTTAATAGGTCTACTATCCCCACAATGGTGTGTAGCACCTTTAATTGGTCAAATCAAAACAACTAGATAAAAAATACTAGTTTGTCTTTTACCAATTTTGCGGTAATTAGTCTAGATTCTAATTTAATAACTCATAAAATGTCAAACATGTTTTCTAGTTGAACAAAATGTCATATAAGAATTCAATCACCAACAAAAGGTAATGAAATCTCTTAAGGAAAACATGGTGTGCAATTTTCTTAACTATTAAAGTTGCTATGAGTTATATTAGAATTTAGACAATTCTAATGTTCCTAACATACATTTCTCAATCATGAAAAGGAATAGGATTGAGTCTCACTCTTCTTCCATGGAAAAGAGTTTATGTTTGTCTTTTAGTAAATTTTTCTTGATCAATTTGTTTGAAAACAGAACTAGATCAATTTACCAAAGCCCAAACCACGTTTACGGTTTAATGTTGCATTAATACAATCAAAAGAATTAACAAAATTCAATTTTTAGTATTTTCGATAATTAAATCTTTCAAGAAAATAAAATACCCTTAGGTCAATATTCATATTAACTATAGAATTTTCTTTGAATCTAGGACCCTCATTATCATAGTTTCACCACATCAGTTGATCTGCTAGTGATGAAAGTATAGAATAGGTAATTGTCGAAGAACAATAATTGACAAACAAGTTTTCAATTCCTAGAAAATATGGGATTTACAATTTTGCCAAACAATTATGCAAAATGTAAACATGTTTTATCCCATCTTATGCCTTAAGTTATAGGTCTCACTAACTAACTTAATTAAGTTGTCTAATTTAGAATCTGCAAATTATTAAGCTGAGGTCTCACAAAACATAAAGATTCACATTGTCATTGTAATCTAGCTCAAGGTCTCACATAACTAAATTACAACTTCAAGTGTTTCATATCATTAGATGGCATAAACTTAAATTTTAAAGGGTACAATTTTTTATGTGTAATCAAAACTTATGTATGAAGAAGCATGCATACATCTTCATAACAAAAATTTCAAAACCTTACTCATAGTTTTAAATTGCTAAGATTAAATTCTACAAAGTTTTAATCGATACGTTGAGAAACTTACAACTTTGCACTAAGATGCTTCGTACATAGAATAGTTATACTAGGTAGCTCTAATCGAACGCACAGGGGAGGCGAGAGAGGACCGGGTAAGCGCAGAAGCATAACCTTAGACATCCTTTCAGTGTGACTGTGCGCACTTCTTTAAACCCCATTTCTAGTTTGTTCTAGTGGGTGAGCCGTTTTAACCATTTAGTACAGTCACATCAGTCGATTAAAAGTTCAAGATTTAATACTTAGAAAACAAATCAAATTTCGCTATTATTTAGTCCATTTAATTTTCTATTCTCAAAAAACCCTTTTTGCTTACTAACGTGTCATACAATATAAACAAAAGGCATTTTAATAAAAATTAAACAAACTCAAATAATATACATATAACTTAACAATTAACATATGTAAAAAAAACAATTAGCCACACATAATTTTTCGATAAAACCCTGATAATCAATTCTAGGTTTAATAATGCATATGTTTAACCAAGACTTCCACGTGTTTTCACCAAGTACAACGTGAGCCACATACATCGATGAATCGATTGCGTAAGTCTTAGCTAAAACACATACCACATAGCACATAATTGATTCACTAGATATATTGAGGTTTTCCCCAATTCAATATTTATCAAAACGAAATACATGTGAATAAACTTAACAATTAACGATAAATATATACTTAACAATTTAATCATATAATCAATACTCCATGGCAAAACATGCATGTTCCACCATGGATTCCGCATAACAATTATCACCCAAGATACGCATATTACATAACAAATAACAATTATTCATTAATTAACCACATAAAATTAGCATGCAACCTAGGGTTTCTACAAGTTTTACAAAAAAATAAAACCTAATTAAAAAATAAAAAGGTATTCGACCCAATATTAAAAAATTAGGGTTCCAATTTTCAAAACCCTATAAACCATAAAAGCATGTAATAATCATAAAGATACAATTTTTATGTGTTTCGGTAATTAATTATAACATATTAACGGCTCGTGATGTCACTGTTGGGTTTTACTAATCATAACAATTATATAAAACAAGTAAACATCATCAAAGCATGCACGGTGAAGTAATAGGAATAATACTTGTAAATTAATTAACCGAATTAAAAGTATATGCTTTACCTTTTGAATCAATACAATTAGGGTTCATGAAAGCCCCAAATTAAGATCAACGACCAAAAAACCCTAAACCCTAATAAATTAGGGTTTATATAATTCGACCACATCAAAAGTCGAATACCCAAGATATGCAAACGCAAGTGTATTTGCTCTTCGTTCTTGTACACACATATTAGTAACGAATCAATGAGAAAAGCTAGGTCCTTGATCACAATAGATTAACCAAACACCTTTGTTATGCTCAAGGTCAATCGCAAATCCCTTTCATGGGGTTTTGCTTCGTCGACCTAAGAACAAGAGGGAAGAAAGAAGAAGTTTGACCTTCTATTGAAATCTAGTGTACCAAAGGATGAATACATGGGGATGTATTTATAGCCTTATGGTAGATGTCAAGATTGCTATAGTATCCGATGTGGGATTCTATAGTTTTCGGCCAAACACAAGCCCAAAAGAGGATTCCTAAAACCTTCTCTTGACTTGTTAACTTTTCTTCATATCCCGTTGACATTTAATGACCGATAATCAAAACTCGTCAAATATTAAGTATCATTAAGTATTTATTTCGTGATCAAATAATTAAATATAACATTTTATATATTAATTATTTATACATTGATTCTCATACGTAATGTGTGCAATCCCGAAGTCTCAAGTTCGAATCCGGTCATACTAATATTAATAATTATCCATAAACCTTTCATTCAGCACATTGCTTTAAAAATATGCATACAGTTTTGCTAAACATTCCAACTACCTAGACATATATATATATATATATATATATATATATATATATATATATATATATATATATATATATATATATATATATATATATATATGTGTGTGTGTGTGTGTGTGTGTGTGTGGCGGGGATGCAATTTTAATAGTCCCGTAAAATACAGGGTGTGCATTCAGTTCAGCGACATTAGCATTGGCACGACCAGAAAAAATTAAAGAGGTTAATTAAGTTATTGCTGGAAAACTATTGTTTTCTATGGTTTCAATCATTTGGACAAACATTAGAAACTAAGACCAACCCTCCTAGGAGGTTTGTTTAGAAGGTTGGGATCGACTTTCTTATTTTACCTGCTAAAGATATCGTGTTCAAGTCACACATTTCAATATTAGACAAAAACTGATACCTTTGGCACTCCACCTTCTAGAAAAATTCCAAATCAGATTAAATTACAATAGAGTTTCTTAATAAATTATCCCGTGAAAAAAAAAATCAATAAATTTCAGACACTATGGCTAGTTACTGAAAAGGAACACAAATGAAACATAATTTCTTGCTAGAAAGCCATGGTTTTCCTTGAATTACATACTTATTGCATATCACAAATGAAGGATTCCGACGACGAAGCTGAAGAAGAACTGGTTAGCTTGGATGATTGTGTGTCTTCACTTGAACATGAACACGCTGTACGTTCTCTTCCAGGCCCTGTGAGATCAATAGTTGGTGAAGCCCAAATTATGATAGGGGTCGCTGCAAAACTGGCTGTCGGCACAGTTTTTGGAAGGTCAGGAAGTGGTGCTTCAAAGTTAAGAACTTGAATTGCTTGCTTTATAGTAGGCCTTACGTTGGGATCAGGGTGAGCACACCAAAGTCCTACAATGATCAAACGTTCCATCTCTCCCTCATCAAAATCGGCATCAAGTTTAGAATCGGCTGCTTGACTAAGTTTTCCTCTTCCATAGAGATCCCAAACATAGTCAACCAGTCTTATATGACCGTCTTTAGCCATGGGATCTAGGGGTTTCTTACCAGTGGCTATTTCAAGTGCTACAACTCCAAAACTATAAACATCTGATACCTTACCTGCCTTGCCGGTCAGAATACATTCAGGAGCCATGTAACCCATTGTACCTGCCAATATTGTGGTTTGTGACCCTTTTTCATGATCAACAAGCCTAGCTAAACCAAAATCTCCAAGCTTAGCATTGAAATTGGAGTCGAGCATAATGTTGCTCGTTTTGATATCTCTATGCAAGACGCATTGTTCCCATTCCTCCTGAAGATAAAGCAATGCTGAGGCCAAACCTCGAGCGATATTATACCTCATTGCCCAAGTCAACAAACGATTTCCTTTGAAGAGATGAGAATCCAAGCTACCATTCGACATGTATTCATAGATAAGTAGGAGTTCTTTACCTTCATGGCACCAACCGATGAGTTGCACCAAATTTCTGTGTCTCAGTCGGCTAATGGTCTTCAGTTCTGCTGCATATTCCTTTATTCCTTGTTTGGATCCACTTGAGATCTTCTTGACAGCCATATTAATATTCATTTCCTTCAAGAAACCTTTATAAACGGCACCAAAACCCCCTTGTCCAATTTTTTTACTTTCTGAAAAGTTTTTTGTTGCAAGGGCCAGTGCCTTGTACGAGAACTTTTTTGGCCCGGTCTCCATCTCAAATTCCTGTGTAGCACCAAGCTCATCATCATCTTTCTTTTGGCATATAATCCTTTTCTTTTTAAAAGAGCCAAAGAAGAAACATCCACCAATTAAAGCGCATACTGAGAAACCTAGACCAAGACCAATACCCAACACGACCTTCAGCGGTCCACTATCAGGAGCAGCAGCAACCGTGTCTGCAGCTGACGGGCTGGGGGCAGAACCGTTTATGATGATCTCTGAACCAACTGGACCAATGATCGTTTCATCAATTGGTAAACTTGAAGTAAAATCCCAAGAATGAAGAGTGTGAATCTCAAAATACTTACCAGTGGAGGCTGAAAAACCAATTCTAACATAATCCGGTAGATACTTTTTAAGATCAATTTGTGTGCTAATTCTTTGTGTGAAAAAATTACCGTCTTTACTGAAACCAATAAAGGCAACACTTAGCCTTTGTGCACTAGAATTATAACTCACCCTTGCTACGTTCTTTTGCCCTTTGGAAACAAGATTTGACCATGTCACATTACTAACCGATACCATGGAATTGATGTTAATACCAACATGATCATCATCCGGGTCCCATTGATTTTTAAAAGTATCAAACTCCACTGCTACAAATGGATTCGAAGTCGAGTTGAGCACCTGGTCACCACCAACAAGCCCGATACCGCTACCTTCTTGTTTATCAGGAATCTCAAAATTTTCTGGCGCAAGAAAGAATGCTATCCCATCTCCATAGACAGGCTGATTCCCGGAATTTATTGTGAATGAAAATTGGGTAGTGAAGTCAGCTAACTGTCCTGAATCTTTGTCCCAAAGACGAAACAATTTCTGATATGTGACTCTACCTGTACTCCATTCCATTCCCATGTCTGCCTGATTTCTTGTTAGCTGAATGACCGGACTAGAAGGTGCAGCATCTCCGGAATAATTTAGTTCATGATTATTGGGGTTGAAACTAGTGAAGTTAAACGTTAGCTTTGCGAAAGATGGAACCAAGAAAAATAAATACACGATAACAATCATGGGAGAAGACTGATGATGAATACGGGCCAACATTTCACTTACGAAACTATAGACCTTACATTCAGAATCAAAGAGTTTGAAATATTTGAGACATTGGCAATATGTCCTTATAATTTGACAAACAATAATATAGACAATAAGACAATGTGGTTTATATTTGGCCTGCAAATTTGACATACTTGGCTAAATCATGGTAACAATCAAGTATTCTGTCCTGGAGTTAGTAGTCGACGTCGAATTTATCACCTGGCCAAAACTGTGATTTGTTGGCACCTTAAAAAAATGTAGTTATTAACTTGTAGTAGCTGAAATTACCGAAAGCACTAATCTAAAGTAGACGAATTTTCTGGCGCGCAGAAAGAACCATTGTAAGTGACAGCATAGTAAACATCGACGTCTTCCTAAGTTGTTAGTTATCCACAACCATCTACCGAGTTTTATATTAGCCTAAAAAAAACTATGCGATGAACAAATTTACTCCATTAAACTTTGTTCATTCTAATTTATATGCATCATACAGTCTTAAAAAGTGCATATATTACAGTGTTAACAATTTTATAAATATTTTGATTAGTTATAACATGCAAATACTTATCATTACTTAAACTAAAAAAATACTCTAATTTTCTCGTGTTAGTAGAAAATATTTCTTGAATTGTGAAACATAAGATTCTCTTATTGGGCCACGTGTGATTTGAATAGTGGTCGCACACTTCCTAGGACTTCCTCGGAACATTACAAAGGTCTCTTTGTTTTTGTTTTTGTTTAGTTTTATATGGTGCCTTTACTTATTTTTTGACCTAACACATGTGATGAATGCAAACAAAGGTGCAGAGATACATTTTAATTTTAAATTTAGAGTAAATTGCAAAATTCGTCCTTATAGTTTAGTCAAATTGCAAGTTCAGTATCTATCATTTTAAAATACAAAACGGATGATTGGCAGGTGACCAACCTTCGGCAAACCTACAGTCTTTGGTCAGATGATCAACCTTCTTGCAATTATCGCACTGAGCTTGGCAGGGTATAGGGGTGTGGTGACGTTGACACTTGTCACACTTGGGAAGAGTACCAGCATAGCCCTTCCTCTCATTGGGCCAACAACATAGACCTAACAACCTTTTGCCTCTTATTGGGTTGTTGGGCATAATTTCTTCCCGATTCTCATCCCCTCTTGTTGTTGTTGGTGTTGTTGTTGTTGTTTCGACTGTTTGTTCTTTGTTGACATCTCAAGCAGCTCTAGCTCGCACAACTTGGTCCATAAGGTTGTGAGACATTCAGATCGTCTCATCAAGTGTGCTTGGGTCAAACAAGGTCACATTCCCTTGAATACTGGGTGGAAGTTTCTAGATGTACCTCTCAATCAGCTTCTCATTAGTGGTGACCATATTTGGGTAAAATCGACAATTCTTGGAAGCGGTTGATGTAAGTTGCTATATCAACACCCTTGGCAACAAGGTTCTAAAATTCCACTTCCATTTTCTGCACCTCATTTCGAGCGCAGTACTTGTCCATCATCAACTTCTTCAGTCTAGTCCAAGTAGTCTCATAAGCAGTTGACCAATAGGTTTGGTGTATGCATTCCACCATGATAATGCACCAACTAGAAGTGTGCACGTAGCATACTTAACTTTACAGTCTTGTGCACAATTGCATATGAGAAACACATATTCTAGCCTTTCGAACCATCGGGTCACACCGACAGCTCATTATGTTCCACTAAAATTGTCGGGATTGCAATTAATAAACTCCTTGGATGAGCAACCACGAGTTGTGGGCCCCACCCTGACTGCAATATCACTTGTTTCATTGTTAACATCGTTACTGTTGTTGCGGTTAGCTTCATAGTTGGCAATGACATCAACAAATCGTTGTGCCACAAGTCGCTCAATTGCTGCTGAACTCATAAATTTTCTTTTTGGTGGCATGTTTCTTATAAATCACAAGAGATAACAATAATGAGAATCTATAAGTAGTAAAGATCATCACATGCATAAATACAATAACGGCATGTATAAGTAAAATCACGACAATCATAGATATAATCACGACACGTGTACATAATCACAACACATATAAAATGAACAACCACGATAACATGAATCAATATCACAATATAGCGTAATCATAACCAACTTCATAGAATTAATAATGTTACACATCTCGTGGCTACAATAATGTTAGATTTTTTTTTTACTTCACCTAAAAATGGTAGTTTAGTAACTTTGGTACTACATAGCTTAACTTGTATTATAAGGGTAGTTTGGTAATTTTAGTTTGGTCAAGTATCTTAAGAAGTAGGAAATGTTTTTAAGTCGGTTATTTCACTCTTATAAAGAGTAGTAACTGTAACTTGTAATCGTTAGATTTGACTCTTCATAAATAAAATATCAACTTTGGTGCTTTAGCCACTGATCTTGTTTTTCTGCTATGGTATGATCTTTTGCTGTTGGTCTTTGGTCTTTGGTATATTGTTCCTGATTATCCTTCCTCATAAATCCTAACAAATTGGTATCCGACCAATCGATTATTTTGAAGCAAGTTGAAATTTTTTGAAGTTTCAGATTCGTTTGGGTTACCTGATCAAATATCAATCCGAAGTTTTTGAATCGTCTTCCTCTTCTGGTTGATTTCAAGAATCAAACACTTCACATCTTTTGAATTCGTTTTGTGTTTGGTAGCTACTGACTCAAATATTTGAAGACATCAGGTTTTTGATTTGGGATTTTTTCTCTTTGCTCAATCGATTTTATTGCTTCTGCTTGTTTGATAGTTGAAGGTGTTTGTTGATTCGGATTAGGGATAGTCAGAATTTGTGTTGAATTGATCGGTTTCTGTAGAGATTATCTAATCTCGTTTGTTTTGGATCGATTACATATTGGGTTTGAACTTGGGCTTTCTCTTTTGTGGGTTTCTTTTTGTTAAACAATAACAGAAATTGTTTGTTATTTAGTAGTAAAACCCATTTGGATAAATTATGTCTTCTCAATTATCCTCAGTAGTTAGTAGTATTAGTATTGAGAAGTTTAATGAGAAAAGTAACTTTAGTTTGTGGCGAATTAAAATTTGAGCCTTATTGAAACAACAACGCATTTGGGCACCACTAGCGGTCCCAAACCGGTGATATGACGGATGCAAAATAAGCCTCACAAGATGAAAATGCCCATTCCACTATTTTTCTATCTTTATTGGATGAGGTTCTTTCGGGGTTCGTGGATGAAGAAGCGACTTCCGGTGTGTGGAAGAAGTTAGAAAAGATTTATATGACAAATTAGTTGTGAATAAGTTGTTATTGAAGCAACATTTTTTTTTTGCTTTGAATGAGAGAAGGTTCATCATTAAAAGATCATCTTGATCTTGAACTCGATCTTGATGGACCTGAAAAATGTTGAAGTCAAGATTGATGATGAAGATGTTGCTCTTATTCTCCTAGTATCGTTACCTCCCTCGTTTAAAAACTTTGTAAACTCCTTCGTTGTTGGTAAAGACACTATCACATTAGAAGATGTACGATCCGGTTTGCATTCTCGAGAGCTTCGTCATCAAGCATCGGAAACTTTGGAATCTCAACCCGTCGGCTTATCAACCACAAGTCGTGATAGGGGTCAATATCGATTTGAAAAGGGTAAAGATAAAGGTGGAGCATCATTAAGTTCTCGAGGTCCCAATCCTCGAGATATTTGTAATGCGCAAGAGAAGGCCATTGGAAGCACAATTGTCCTAAACTTAAAGAAAAATGTTAGGTAGCGGCTGTTGCTAAAGACGACTTCAGTTCGAATGTGAGATGCTTTGAATGTTTTGACCATAATCTTTATTATATAAGTGGGTCATTCGAATTTGAATTTGGTATTTGCATTTGAAGATCGATTTGGTGTTTGAAGACTTGGTTATAATCAGGTCAGTTGAATTTTTGCTCAATCGTTTGGAATTTGTCAGCTTGGAAATTTGGATCTTAGTTTGTCGGGCTTTTGAAGTTTATTGCCGAATTTTATTGTCACTCGTGAAGATCGTTTGAGCGATTTGTTTGTTTTGGTTGGTCGCTTTTGGATTTGTCGGGCTAACATTTGATTGTTCATTTTTTTTGAAGTTATCGGCATTTGCTTTGGATCGATTTTGGTTTCGGATTGCTTTTGGGAATCGATCGTTTGATTTGAATTAGGCTATTATCTCTAGCCTTTGGAAGTTTGAATTTTGATTTGAAGTAGGCGAAGGAGTTGAACTCACAGTGGGGATTGTTAGATGTTTTTTGACTTCACCTCCAAATGGTAGTTTAGTAACTTTGGTACTACATAGCTTAGCTTGCAATATAAGGGTAGTTTGGTAATTTTAGTTTGGTCAAGTATCTTAAAAAGTAGGAAATGTTTTTAAGTCGGTTATTTCACTCTTATAAAGAGTAGTATCTGTAACTTGTAACCATTAGACTTTGACTCTTCATAAATAAAATATCAGCTTTGGTGCTTTAGCCATTGATCTTGATTTTTGCTATGGTCTAATCTTACTGGCTGGTCTTTGGTCTATTGTTCCTGATTATCCTTCCTCATAAATCCTAACAAATAACAAAAGCAACTATGACATAAATCTACTAAGTGCTACCAGGTGCTCCTCCAAGTGGACTCTCCAAGGCAACTCCGTGCTCCAAATCTCGTAACTCTGTCCCCGTTCTCCAATAAGCGGGCTTGAGTATCCTCCACTCGTGCTCCAAATATCTCATGTGACGTTCCATGCGTCCTCAAGATGGGTCGAGGAGTGCTGCTCATTGGCTTTGAGTGCGTGCAAGCAGTCCTCCAAAGCAGAATCCGCTCAGTGCGAGGCGTGAGCCCACCATGATGTGAGCACAAAACACGGCGACTAGCCTCGCAATGAGGAAAGTATCCTCGGTGCGGATCTCTAAAGCGTCATGAAACTCCGCAACCCGATTACGAGTCTCACTTAATCTTTGTCTAAATACCATCAATATCTTGGGTGGCGAAGCGGGTTACCTCTCACATCGACATCATCCTCGATGGCCTTAGGCGACGATGGGATCTTGTCCGATGGTCCAAAACACTTCTTAATCGATCCTCATGATGTGCCATGCGCACCACTAGTGTAGGAATCGCGACGTTGTCTAGCTACGCTGCCCATAGAACTCTCGCCTACCTCAAATCTACAAGGTGGGTCGGGTGGTAATGGCCTTGGCAAGTCTTGAGGCGTGTTGGAGATGGTGATGGTGTGAGGAACCATTCCTTCACGGCGGCGGACATCCTCGAGAATAGAGTCTCTGCGAGGTGGTAATGGTGGTAGTGGTGAAGGTGATGGCATTGGTGAGGGTGATGGTGTAATGAGGGGTGGTGGCGTTGGGAAGAGTAGTGGTGATGTGGGTGATGGTGGTGGTGAAGGTATGGGTGATGATGGTCTGATGATAGTAGTGATTAGGGGGTAGAAACAAGCGGCGGGCGGGCACTGCCGGGCTCGAGCTCGAATAGTTTATATGTATAAAGCTCGAGCTCGGTCTCGAGCTCGTTTTGAGCCTCATATTTTGAGCTCGAGCTTGGCTCATAAATTTTTCAAAACGAGCTTCGGCTGAGGCTCGACTAACTTATATAACGTGTTGAATGAAATAAAGCTCGAAAGCTCGTTAATCACACTAGGCTCAAGCTCATTTATACGTGGTTATATGTATAGAAAAATATATATACGAATATATTTTTAGGGCGCGTTTAGGCTTGCAAGCCTAATCGAGCTTTCTTTTGTATCTGAGTTTAATAAATCTTTTGAACCTAAAACATAGTGGCAAGCTTGTAATGATCAGTATTGGGTTGATGCAATGAACAAGGAAATGAATGCCCTTTATAGTAATGATACTATTGAAGTTTGTGAATTTCCTAAGGGTAGAAAAGCTATAGGTAGTAAATAGGTTTGTAAGATTAAGTATAAATCAACAGGAGAGATAGAAAGGTATAAGAGTAGACTTGTTGCCAAAGGGTATAATAAAGAAGAAGGTGTGTACTATGATGAGACCTTTTTCTCATTGTGAAAATAGTTCTTGTTAGGTGCATTATTAATCTTGTTGTTAGGATGAGTTGGCCTATTTTTCAACTTAATGCTAATAATGCTTTTCTTTATAGTGATCTTGATGATTTGTTTAATGCTAATAATGCTTTTCTTTATGGTGATCTTGATGGAAATGCTAATAATGCTTTTTATATGGTGATCTTAAAAAGTCATTGTATGGGTTAGAAAAACTTGCTTAGGCGGGTGGAATGCTAACTTAATTAAACTTCTTGAGAATGGTTTTAAGTAGAGTAAAAGTGACTATTCTTTGTTTACAAGAATGACTCACGGTAACTTTGTTGCTTTGCTGTTTATGTTGATGACATTATTGTCACTAGTGACAATTTAAAGAGATTGAAAGGTTTTTGAAATCTAAACTTCAAATCAAAGATTTGGGAAAACTTAAGTATTTCTTGGGCATTGAAGTGATTGAAACCGATCAAGAGGTGTGTTTGTCACAAAGAAAATATTGTTTGGATCTTATGATTTTTTGACATTGCTTTTGTAAACCAACTACTTTTCCTCTTGAACAAAATTTGTTTTTAACTAGGCCTGATATTGCATATTTTGTCCATTGCAGCATTGCTTGAGTCTGTTTATGCATAAGCCTCTTAAGTCTCACCTTAGGTTGCTCAAGGTACATAGGTACTTGAAGGGATCAAGAGGAAAGGGATTCATATTACCAGGTGCCAAATGCTTCTCTTGAGGGATCACAAGGGAAAGGGTTTCATATTACTAGGTGCCCAAATGCTTCTCTTGAAGCATTTGTTGATGCAGATTGGGCAAAATGTGTTATTTCTAAAAATGCATCTGGTTACTGTTTTTTTTAAATAGTTCATTAGTTTCATGGAAAAGAAAAAAAGCAAAATACTATTTTAAAATCTTTTGCAAAGGATGAGTATAAAGTTATAGCCTTTGTTTGACTAAAGATGGATAGTTGAGGAACTAAAGTTGACCAAGATGGAAAGACCAAAGAGTTGGATTATATAAGCTCATAACAAGCTAGGGTTTCTTCATAACTCCTATCCGTTTTTCACACAGTTTCTCTATCTCATTTGATATCAACCAAAAGCAGTTATTGTGATCTTTGAAGTTCTGTGTTATTGTGAGTTTGTGGTTTGTAATAGAACTATTGGCAATATAGTCAATAGGCTTTTACTTGATTAGCAGTGGCTAGTTTTGTGGTGATTCTTGAGATTCAGTTTATGGTTCTGATTTGGATCAGTTTCTTATTGATTTTGTTGTTTGGTGTTTAGTTGATAATAAAGTTTTTGAATTGAAACTCAATACTTAATTTCTGGTTTATTCATAGTTTTTTGCAAATTATTTTTCTTTTTAGAGTTAATTACATAAATGGTCCTTGTGGTTTGTCGGGTTTTACGGGTTTAGTCCTTATACTTTTTTGTGGATCTTGTCCTGGGTTTTGACACGTTACGGGTTTGGTCCTTTGACCATTTTTTCTGTTAGTTTGACCGCCAGGATGGTTAAAATGACACTTATACCCTCTGTTTGTCTCAGATAACGATTTAGTCCTTTTGTTGTTGTTGTTTTTTTTGTTTTTATTAACTAACATTAGTACTAAATTTTTAATTCATTTTTTGTAAATTTTTATTTTATTTCTTATCACATATTTATGTCAATTTTGTTTTTAAAGTTTAAAGTTTATTTTTTTAAACGATAATGTCAAAACTTTAAAACAATATTTTTTAACAATTATTTTAACAAATTAAAAATATAATATTTTAACAATTTTTTAATTTTATTTTATTATTATTTTTTAATTTTTAACATATTAAAAATTTTATAATTGGGAACAATTTTTTTAATTAAAATTAAAATTTTGACGGATTATGTCAAAACTTTTACAGAAATTATGTCAAAACTTTTTTTGTCAAAAAAATTGTAAAAAAAAAAAAATAAATAAAAATTAAAATTAAAATTAAAATATGACTTAATGAATGACGAAAATTTAACCAAATTTTTTAAAAAGCATTTTGTGAAAATTTTATAAAAAAAAATCTCTTAAATAGTTCAAAATTTTTTTAAGAAATCTGTCTAAAAAGTTTAAAAAATATATGTGAAAAACTTACTTAAAAATTTCGGACGATTAAATTTTTGAAATAAAAAAATTATTAATAAATTTTTTTTAATAATATTATTAATGAAAAATTCGGACAAAAAAAATTAACCACCCACGAGGACCAAAAAAATTCGGACACAAAAATTCGGAAAAATAAAATTATTAATAATATTATTAACAAAAATTTTGGAAAAAAAATAAATAAAAAATGTAGGACCAAATTCGTATATGCTACAAACCACATGGACCATATAACAGAGGAGGTATTTATGTCATTTCACCATTTAAACACCCATTTGACGGTCAAACTAATGAAAAAATGGTTAAGGGACCAAACCCGTAACGGGTCTAAACCACAGGGACGAGATCCGCAAAAAAAATATAACGACTAAACCCATAAAAGCCGACAAACCACATGGACCATTTATGTAATTAACTCTTCTTTTTACAAAGTTGAAATAGAAATGATAAACCATATAGAAGGGTCAATGTCATAAAATAGACATATACGCTTTACTATGGAACATTTTAGTAATTAAACTTATATGTTGGACTGATTTAGTTTATACGTGTTTTCAGCCGACCAAAATAGTTACTACCTCCGTCCTCAATTATACCCCTGTTTTTCTTCGCCTAACTGACCATAAATATTTTTCATTTATGTTATACAATAGTTGATGAAAATTATACCAAATGAAAATACATTAAAAACTCAATCCATTCATATATTTTGCATCAAATATT
>OU343223.1:316303165-316335538 GCA_910596185.1 Chrysanthemum makinoi
TTGTTGTGGATCCATTGTATGCAAAAAAACTTGGGAGTTGACAATAATGCAGAAAAAGCTGTAGGTATAGCTCCAAATGTTCGGATCTAATTAGATTCTATGAATTGTAATCTACCCTTATTTTAATGTATAAGTAGCAAGAAACATTTGCTTTTGTCATATAAGTTTAACAAAATTCTGATACAATGACTTAAAGAATAGTTTTGGATCAAATTAACATCTATAAACTTATCTATAACGATAACAAAAGATCCATCATCATGAAGTAACTAGGAAAGTTATTAACAATAAAACTTCACAGGAAGAAAAACTACGAATTAAGTTTAGTTGCATCTTTGAAACCGTTCAACTTAATGTATAAAAGGGGATCTATAATATGCTGGATTTGCAGATTGTATTATCATTTGTGCAGCTCCTTCTGCTTTTAGGATGGGGAAAATGATACTCGATGCATCCTGACATTCAAAACATAAAGATTAAATCAATAATTTCTAAAAAAAGGTATAGTATAGTAGAGATAACTAGATACCTACCGAGATCAACCTTGCACCTAGCCAAGTGCGTTTTGGTGAAGGAATGGATGGAAGCAACAATCGACCAACACCAAAAATGGCAACCGAAAAGAAATGAAGCACCAAGCTTGATGGTTTGGGGTTCAGACCAGATAATAGCGCAATGGGCCCACTTGAGAACATGCCACCAAGGCTCAAGTAGTCGAAACATGCTTGACGCAGTTCTGTTCTTGCTTGATCAGGAGATGCGGAGAACACCTTATACAATGCTCCAGCCAGTGTGTTGATTGTAGATGCCACTGGCTAGAATTATTAAACAAATTGTAAAATCGATAAGTGATATGAATGGATAGAAAGGAAACTGTAGTTAAAGAG
The DNA here is from genome assembly GCA_910596185.1 of Chrysanthemum makinoi. Lineage (NCBI taxonomy): Eukaryota > Viridiplantae > Streptophyta > Magnoliopsida > Asterales > Asteraceae > Chrysanthemum > Chrysanthemum makinoi. Next base: position 316,304,053 of record OU343223.1, read on the forward strand.
AGATAGACGCATATATGCATGAATGACCTTGCGCAAGGTGTAGAAAGAGTCGAGATACTTGCAGAGGGCGTATGAGTCATTTATATTCTCCAGAGGTCTAAGAAGATCACGAACTATCACTACATCAGATAAAGCGACTGTCATTCCTCCTCCTGTCAAAGGATGCCGCATGTTGAATGAATCCCCAAGTAAAATTGCACCCGGGGTGGGTTGTGGAGCAGCCGGCATGCTTCTATTAGCCATTGTTTTTATGCTTCCTTCTTCCACGGCGGCAATGAAGCCACATTGCAACTCAGGAGGGATCTACTCAGAAAACAAATTACCATAGTATATCTATACACATTAAAGTCAAAGGAAGATTGATGTTATTAGAAAATCTCATATGGTGTACCTGGGGAGACACCTTAGTCTTCAAATAAAGGGCCATTTCACCATTCCCAACAGAAGGGATCTTCTTCCCAGGAATATCAACTAAACACCTTATCTCGGTACTGCTGATACGATAGCACAAGTATGGAGAAGGGTCTGCCAAAATAACATGTCCATGATTGGGTATGGAGCTCACAGTTCTTCAAAAGCAATGCTGCAAACGAAGATGGAATGTCTACCTGCAGATACCCTGATCATGAAACTTCACCTTTGAACACTAAGAAATAAATGTAGGTTATAATTTACAGCTGATTTAGTAGTGCATAGTTTTGCTCACCTCTGGCTTGCACAGACTGCGTCTCAGATTTGAAAAACAGCCATCACAAACGATAGTAAGTGGTGCATTAGCTATGATATCTTGTCCACCTTTAGTCTTGTAGCGCACACCTTTGACAGCTCCTTTTTCTTCAACAAGAGATGTCACTGTTCCTTGTTCGAGCCTCACACTGAAAGTATACGAGTTAATTGGTTTAGGAACTGAATATTAATATGGTTTTTGTATGGAAGTTAACGGTGATTACTTTGGGACTGTTGCAGCCTTCTCACGCATTCGTTGAACAAAAGCCCATTGTGAAAACTCCTACCCGAAACATCTCTTTTGAATTTCTCCAATGGGTAAGCCAGTCTAGTGCTTTTACCCTCCTTGAATAAAGCATAACCGAACACCTTTTGGGCGTCGATGTTCTCCACACAATCTGAAACACAAGTAAATACAATGTTTGAATTTTTATCGCCAACTCTATGCATTCTCGGTACCATGGGTATATTATGGCTAATTACATACCTTCTAAGCCTAAGTCGATCAATTTCATGTAGCCACCAGGTTGAAGCAATTCACCAACAATTCTATCTTGCAACCCCAGGTCTCTTTACCACAAGAATTCGTCTGCCATCCTGTAACACAAACAACTAAAAAAATAAGTCATGATTTCCTTTGTGTCTCCCTTTCCACTGTTTGGGTTCCATCTTGAATATGCACCATAAAATCTGAAATTGGAATGAAAAATATTACCTTGCCAAGACTATATGCAAGGGCTGCACCAGCAACACCAGCACCAACAATGATAACATCGATGGCTCCATCGTCCTGTTGTCGAGTTTGGGTAAACTCATTCGTATGTTTATGAAAATCCAAACCATCGTCCGGTTCGCTTTTCTTCACACCCAAAAAATAGATCAGAGCAAAACCTAACCATGTAGCTACAATTCCTCCTAATATGTACTGTTCTAGTATGTTCAACTCCATCTTCAAGAAAACTGATTTTGTGAATCCAAATGAAATGTTACCATTAAATAATTTCTATACCACATAGTGACAAGAAAAGGTTCAAAATCATTTTAGGAAAATGTACAAGTACTGTTCGGTGTTGACTTGGCGGTCGATTACTGGTCAAGCAAAAATCGGAACCTTGCTAATGATTCTCTTTTTTGTATACATGCCTATATTCTTATATCAAGCCCAAAAGATAAAATATAAAATAATTGACAAGATCAAGAACTAATTGTCTTCTTTATTTGAAACAAATAACAGGATTTCAGTGTTGGTTTTACTAATCATAACAATTATCTAAAATAAGTAAATATCATCAAAGCATGCAGCGGAAGTAATAGGAATAATACTTGTAAATTAATTAACCGAATTAAAAGTATATGCGTACCTTTTACGAATCAATGCAATTAGAGTGCATGAAAGCCCCAAACTAAGATCAACGACCAAGAAACCCTAAACCCTAATAAATTAGGGTTTATATAATTCGACCACATCAAAAGTCGAATACCCAAGATATGCAAACGCAAGTGTATTTGCTCTTCGTTCTTGTACACACGTATTAGTAGCGAATCAATGAGAAAAGCTAGGTTCTTGATCACAATAGATTAACCAAACATCTTTGTTATGCTCAGGTCCTTGCAAATCCCTTTCATGGGGTTTTGCTTCGTCGACCTAAGAACAAGAGGGAAGAAAGAAGAAGTTTGGCCTTCTATTGAAATCTAGTGTACCAAAGGATGAATACATGGGATGTATTTATAGCCTTATGGTAGATGTCAAGATTGCTATAGTATCTGATGTGGGATTCTATAGTTTTCGGCCAAACACAAGCCCAAAAGAGGATTCCTAAAACCATCTCTTGACTTGTTAACTTTTCTTCATATCCCGTTGACATTTAATGACCGATAATCAAAACTCGTCAAATATTAAATATCATTAAGTATTTATTTCGTGATCAAATAATTAAATATAACATTTTATATATTAATTATTTATACATTGATTCTCATAAGTAATGTGTGCAATCCCGAAGTCTCAAGTTCGAATCCGGTCATACTAATATTAATAATTATCCATAAACCTTTCAGCTCCAACTTGGATATTACTTAATATAGTAATGACATTGGTTAGTCTAGCTTTAACACGCCAATGCGATGAATGCATGATCTCGATGTCATCAAACTACATTAACTATGAATATGGATCAAGTCATTTCATAAGTTAATATTATCTTTCTCGTTGTATTCGATTGAACAAGATTACCAAATCGTCTGAAGCGTATTCGAGATAGATCTTGGGTAAGGCCTTACAAACATCTTGCCAATCCTACGAGGGGCCCCAAATATAGTATTATGCTTTGAAACAAATTCAAAGGAACAAATTCTCTTGACTACAAACATAACTCATGAACTTTGTAACACTTCTGAAAATAGCCCTTATAACTACCAGTTACGGATAGCGTTAGACTATCTTACACAAATGCACTACATTCATATCAGTTATCTGGTATCTCAAGTCTGAGGATAAACACTTCGTGATATACTTAATGACAAAGATACATAAAGTATCATCATGTAAAGTTGGGATCTGTCCTATATTCAATTCATTGAATATCATGTGAATTGACATGTCCCACGCATCAATATACTTTAAGTATATTCTACCAAAATTCAGATTTTGTCTTAATTCAATGACATTCCCACATCATTGATCGACAACGGACTTTTAGAATAACATAAGTTATTCACGGATTAAACATGCAAATATAGGATATAATATTAAGAAAATGAAAATAAACATAACCAATATTTTATTTCATTTAAATAATATTTGTTCAAAACATCCCTTATCCAAATAATAAATAGATCAATGCATGATAATACTTGTTAATGAATTATGCCTCAAGTAATGACAATCATACTTGTTGACAAGGCATAAAATTCAACTAACTTTGATCTATAAGAATTTTGAGAATACTTATTTCAAGAATTCAACTAGTAAAGTTCTTGTATGTGTGCATTCAAAATATCTTGATATTGCCACATAATATTTCATAAAGTGTGTGACATCCTCAACCACTAATTTATGACAATCAAACTTTCAAACATTTTAAAGTTTAAAGTATTCTTATTCTTTAATTTATAATGCAACTATGCTCTTAGTTGAGCACAACTAGTTCGCATGGCCATCAACAAGGATGAATCCTCCCATGACTAGTATTGAGTGTCATCTTAATTAAACCAGCATCATTGTATACAAACAACAATATGCTCTTTTAAAAATTTCTAAACTTCAATATCTACATTGTAATGTTTGATGCCTTCAAACTTTCAAGTTTGTCAGCTATGACAATTTCACAACAATTGTTGTATTGCTCATCCATAGAATTTTGAGGGCAACTCCAGGCTGAGGAATGTAATTCTAGATTCAAACATATTCCATTAGAATATTCATTACACTAGTTATCTAATAACTTCATTATATATCAATGTTGTCAAATCATCTTGCATTCAAGCATGATACAACAATAACATGATGTACGTGAAAAATCCATATGTCAAACAAAGATTTAATTCATGTTCTACATATCCATTTACAAATGATATATCATGTTCTATTAGACTCATTTATTCATCCGCACATGTTTATTAATAATAAACATATATTCCAAGGTTGTATGTCTTATTATCAAAATCTTTCATGTGAAGTTCCATTCCAAATTAAACTAACATTTATCTTAGATGGAATGTTACTACCCACACATATAATATTTAGTAGAAAAGAAAAAAAAATAATACTCCCACTATCTTTCAGGAATACTTAGAAATTATCTTATTTTAATTTAAAACCAAAACTTAGATTTAATAGTTAAACATAAGAATCATCTCCTAGATGCATGCATATATCCATTCATTGATTCTTGCAGTTTGTACATTTCCAAATATTATGTGAATTCATAAAACTCCTTTCGATTGCTTATCGTCCTCGCAAAAGCAATCACATAAGAAATAGTTTTAATATTCCATTGTCATTTTTCATATCAATGAAAATAAGTATGACAATCATAATCATTATATATTTAATGTGTCTAGGAAAGAATATTCAATCACAGTTAATTGCTTAAGTGTGATTAATAATATATTCACAAGTCATGCATTAAACATATGTACAATATTGTCCATATGATTTCTACACAAAGATTTAAACCACTAGGGTTTTCTTTCTTTTTGAAGAAACTCATCTTTATTAAGATAAACCAAGTTTCCAAAGTTGATTATCTTTATGAACAACATCTTGTCATTCATAGTATGAATAATTTACCACAATTCAATATTAGGTAAATGCATCATCATGATTAACAGGTTTACCATAATCCTGCAACTCATATATCTCAGCACATCAATCAATTATCTGAAAATCCTTACGGATCTATGAATGAGAATTCCACCATCTTGAGGTCTATCATATTTGACCTCATCATGATATTTACTAGTGTATTTTAGAAGATTATGTGTTTTGTAATTGTAATTTAATCTCTTCAAGATCTAAACAAAACTCCCACTTGCTTTTGTAATTTAAAGACTATCTATAAATACTTTAGCAATTAGAACAACACCAAATTGTTTTCTTTTGGGATATTACAAATCACATTAACAGTTCATAAATCTTGTTCATTAATAACCTACTCCATAAGTAGTTTTAACAAATTAGAACTTTAATATAAGACTCAATGTGATTCATCACATTCCATACTAAAATGGTGTCTTAATAATCTTCTAGGTTTGAGTTTTATTAAGTATATCCAATTAATACTCAATTTTCTAACCTTGATAACTTTTGGAAGAAAAGAAGATATAGTTATCTTGAATCAAATAATATAACAAATGTTTGATTCTTCTAACTGAACATTTAATATACATACAGTATTTCATTAGAATTAATATTGTAAGACAATCTAACAATATGTAAGATAAACTTATTCTATTTGGCTTACCTATTTACCAACTAAGTCAACTTAATGGTATAATAGAATTCCAAGCCAATTGCATGTTTTATAACATAAGTATTCTTTGACAAAGTCAAAAGACATAACAGTTATAATATCTTACTTTATATTATAAGTCTTGTAATAATGAAAAGACTTCATGTTTGTGACTTTACAAAGAAACACATAAACATTTATAATTTAAAGTTATTATGAACACCACGCCAGGGTTTCAATTAATTAATTTTCAAGTTAAAAAACTATTTATGTCATTTCAAGAATACACAAATATTTAAAATAGCATTAGGTTACTTTATTTATTTATGTCATTCCAAGAAGTGTCCAACTTAAGAAACTGCAAAAGCATCCACGCCCGATCCCACGACAAGTGGAGATTTACCTTGAGATTACAATCTAGCCAAGATCTCACTTAAACTAAAATGTAACTTCAAGTGTTTCTATATTTTGAATGACATAAAACATAAAAGTAGTCTATGTTATAATCTTGACACATGTTCTATAAGCAAGACAATCTTATTAGAACGTTAATCTCTTACCCTACGATCAAAAGAATCCATTAATCATATTTGTATGTGTTGTTCCTTTGCACAAAATAAATGCTTCTCCCACTTGTGCATAGAACAACATCATATAGTAGATAAGCACCATGACATTCATTTGCTTATGTGAGCAATATGATAGTATCATAGATATATAAGCATTACGTTAAGTGGATGTAGGAGCACTTAATTATCAAGGAAACGTTCACGACTATCCTTGAGAATATGAATGTCTACATTTTTGAACGTAATGTATTATTTCAAGAAACTCTAGAAATAATCTGAGTTACTACCAAGATAATAAATCTTGTAACTCCCAGTGAATTAGACAACGTTACAATAATGTCTTATTCAGTAATACACCATACTCCCACGGATTTGACAACATTATAAGTGTTTCATTAATCAGTGAAAATAGCGTGCTATTACGTTGCTACCCCTTTGTAAGTAACATTACGTAATAAAAGTGTATTCTACTTTTGTAGATGATGAATCATCCATCATGCTATTAACTTGAAAAATTGAGCATGCAATTTCTTTCTTAATAGGTCTACTATCCCCACAATGGTGTGTAGCACCTTTAATTGGTCAAATCAAAACAACTAGATAAAAAATACTAGTTTGTCTTTTACCAATTTCTGAGTAATTAGTCTAGATTCTAATTTAATAACTCATAAAATGTCAAACATGTTTTCTAGTTGAACAAAAATGTCATATAAAATTAATGCAACAAAAGGTAATGAAATCTCTTAAGGAAAACATGGTGTGCAATACTTCACTATTAAAGTTGCTATGAGTTATATTAGAATTTAGACAATTCTAATGTTCCTAACATACATTTCTCAATCATGAAAAGGAATAGGATTGAGTCTCACTCTTCTTTCCATGGAAAAAGTTTATGTTTGTCTTTTTTAGTAAATTTTTCTTGATCAATTTGTTTGAAAGCAAGAACTAGATCAATTTACCAAAAGCCCAAACCACGTTCTGGGTTAATGTTGCATTAATCCAATCAAAAGAATTAACAAAATTCAATTTTAGTATTTTCGATAATTAAATCTTTCAAGAAAATAAAATACCCTTAGGTCAATATTCATATTAACTATAGAATTTTCTTTGAATCTAGGACCCTCATTATCATAGTTTCACCACATCAGGTTGATCGCTAGTGTGAAAGTATAGAATAGGTAATTGTCGAAGAACAATAATTGACAAACAAGTTTTCAATTCATAGAAAATATGGGATTTACAATTTTGCCAAACAATTATGCAAAATGTAAACATGTTTTATCCCATCTTATGCCTTAAGTTATAGGTCTCACTAACTAACTTAATTAAGTTGTCTAATTTAGAATCTGCAAATTATTAAGCTGAGGTCTCACAAAACATAAAGATTCACATTGTCATTGTAATCTAGCTCAAGTCTCCACATAACTAAATTATAACTTCAAGTGTTTCATATCATTAGATGGCATAAACTTAAATTTTAAAGGGTACAATTTTTATGTGTAATCAAAACTTATGTATGAAGAAGCATGCATACATCTTCATAACAAAAATTTCAAAACCTTACTCATAGTTTTAAATTGCTAAGATTAAATTCTACAAAGTTTTAATCGATGCGTTGAGAAACTTACAACTTTGCACTAAGATGCTTCATTACATAGAATAGTTATACTAGGTAGCTCCAATCGAACGCAAGGGGAAGAGAGGACCGGTGTAGGAAGCATAACCTTAGACATCCTTTCATTACTTGTCGCACTTCTTTAAACCCCATTTCTAGTTTGTTCTAGTGGGTGAGCCGTTTTAACCATTTAGTACAGTCACATCAGTCGATTAAAAGTTCAAGATTTAATACTTAGAAAACAAATCAAATTTCGCTATTATTTAGTCCATTTAATTTTCTATTCTCAAAAACCCTTTTTGCTTACTAGTATGCATACAATATAAACAAAAGGAATTTTAATAAAAATTAAACAAACTCAAATAATATACATATAACTTAACAATTAACATATGTAAAAACAATTAGCCACACGCATAATTTTTCGATAAAACCACGATAATCAATTCTAGGTTAAATAATGCATATGTTTAACCAAGACTTCCACGTGTTTTCACCAAGTACAACGTGAGCCACATACATCGATGAATCGATTGCGTAAGTCTTAGCTAAAACACATACCACATAGCACATAATTGATTCACTAGATATATTGAGGTTTTCCCCAATTCAATATTTATCAAAACGAAATACATGTGAATAAACTTAACAATTAACGATAAATATATACTTAACAATTTAATCATATAATCAATACTCCATGGCAAAACATGCATGTTCCACCATGGATTCCGCATAACAATTATCACCCAAGATACGCATATTACATGACACATAACAATTATTCATTAATTAACCATATAAAATTAGCATGCAATCCTAGGGTTTCTACAAGTTTTACAAAAACATAAAACCTAATTAAAAAATAAAAGGGTATTCGACCCAATATTAAAAATTAGGGTTCCAATTTTCAAAACCCTATAAACCATAAAAGCATGTAATAATCATAAAGATACAATTTTTATGTGTTTCGGTAATTAATTATAACATATTAACGGCTCGTGATGTCACTGTTGGGTTTTACTAATCATAACAATTATATAAAACAAGTAAACATCATCAAAGCATGCAGCGGAAGTAATAGGAATAATACTTGTAAATTAATTAACCGAATTAAAAGTATATGCGTACCTTTTTGAATCAATACAATTAGGGTTCATGAAAGCCCCAAATTAAGATCAACGATCAAGACACCCTAAACCCTAATAAATTAGGGTTTATATAATTCGACCACATCAAAAGTCGAATACCCAAGATATGCAAACGCAAGTGTATTTGCTCTTCGTTCTTGTACACACATATTAGTAACGAATCAATGAGAAAAGCTAGGTCCTTGATCACAATAGATTACCAAACACCTTTTATGCCAAGGTCACTCGCAAATCCCTTTCATGGGGTTTTGCTTCGTCGACCTAAGAACAAGAGGGAAGAAAGAAGAAGTTTGACCTTCTATTGAAATCTAGTGTACCAAAGGATGAATACATGGGGATATATTTATAGCCTTATGGTAGATGTCAAGATTGCTATAGTATCCGATGTGGGATTCTATAGTTTTCGGCAAAACACAAGCCCAAAAGAGGATTCAAAAACCTTCTCTCTGACTTGTTAACTTTTCTTCATATCCCGTTGACATTTAATGACCGATAATCAAAACTCGTCAAATATTAAGTATCATTAAGTATTTATTTCGTGATCAAATAATTAAATATAACATTTTATATATTAATTTATACATTGATCATCGTAATGTGCAATCCGAAGTCTCAAGTTCGAATCCGGTCATACTAATATTAATAATATCCATAAACCTTTCATTCAGCACATTGCTTTAAAAATATGCATACAGTTTTGCTAAACATTCCAACTACCTAGACATATATATATATATATATATATATATATATATATATATATATATATATATATATATGTGTGTGTGTGTGTGTGTGTGTGTGTGTGTGTGTGTGTGTGTGGCGGGGATGCAATTTTAATAGTCCCGTAAAATACAGGGTGTGCATTCAGTTCAGCGACATTAGCATTGGCACGACCAGAAAAAATTAAAGAGGTTAATTAAGTTATTGCTGGAAAACTATTGTTTTCTATGGTTTCAATCATTTGGACAAACATTAGAAACTAAGACCAACCCTCCTAGGAGGTTTGTTTAGAAGGTTGGGATCGACTTTCTTATTTTACCTGCTAAAGATATCGTGTTCAAGTCACACATTTCAATATTAGACAAAAACTGATACCTTTGGCACTCCACCTTCTAGAAAAATTCCAAATCAGATTAAATTACAATAGAGTTTCTTAATAAATTATCCCGTGAAAAAAAAAATCAATAAATTTCAGACACTATGGCTAGTTACTGAAAAGGAACACAAATGAAACATAATTTCTTGCTAGAAAGCCATGGTTTTCCTTGAATTACATACTTATTGCATATCACAAATGAAGGATTCGGCGACGAAGCTGAAGAAGAACTGGTTAGCTTGGATGATTGTGTGTCTTCACTTGAACATGAACACGCTGTACGTTCTCTTCCAGGCCCTGTGAGATCAATAGTTGGTGAAGCCCAAATTATGATAGGGGTCGCTGCAAAACTGGCTGTCGGCACAGTTTTTGGAAGGTCAGGAAGTGGTGCTTCAAAGTTAAGAACTTGAATTGCTTGCTTTATAGTAGGCCTTACGTTGGGATCAGGGTGAGCACACCAAAGTCCTACAATGATCAAACGTTCCATCTCTCCCTCATCAAAATCCGCATCAAGTTTAGAATCGGCTGCTTGACTAAGTTTTCCTCTTCCATAGAGATCCCAAACATAGTCAACCAGTCTTATATGACCGTCTTTAGCCATGGGATCTAGGGGTTTCTTACCAGTGGCTATTTCAAGTGCTACAACTCCAAAACTATAAACATCTGATACCTTACCTGCCTTGCCGGTCAGAATACATTCAGGAGCCATGTAACCCATTGTACCTGCCAATATTGTGGTTTGTGACCCTTTTTCATGATCAACAAGCCTAGCTAAACCAAAATCTCCAAGCTTAGCATTGAAATTGGAGTCGAGCATAATGTTGCTCGTTTTGATATCTCTATGCAAGACGCATTGTTCCCATTCCTCCTGAAGATAAAGCAATGCTGAGGCCAAACCTCGAGCGATATTATACCTCATTGCCCAAGTCAACAAACGATTTCCTTTGAAGAGATGAGAATCCAAGCTACCATTCGACATGTATTCATAGATAAGTAGGAGTTCTTTACCTTCATGGCACCAACCGATGAGTTGCACCAAATTTCTGTGTCTCAGTCGGCTAATGGTCTTCAGTTCTGCTGCATATTCCTTTATTCCTTGTTTGGATCCACTTGAGATCTTCTTGACAGCCATATTAATATTCATTTCCTTCAAGAAACCTTTATAAACGGCACCAAAACCCCCTTGTCCAATTTTTTTACTTTCTGAAAAGTTTTTTGTTGCAAGGGCCAGTGCCTTGTACGAGAACTTTTTTGGCCCGGTCTCCATCTCAAATTCCTGTGTAGCACCAAGCTCATCATCATCTTTCTTTTGGCATATAATCCTTTTCTTTTTAAAAGAGCCAAAGAAGAAACATCCACCAATTAAAAGCATACTGAGAAACCTAGACCAAGACCAATACCCAACACGACCTTCAGCGGTCCACTATCAGGAGCAGCAGCAACCGTGTCTGCAGCTGACGGGCTGGGGGCAGAACCGTTTATGATGATCTCTGAACCAACTGGACCAATGATCGTTTCATCAATTGGTAAACTTGAAGTAAAATCCCAAGAATGAAGAGTGTGAATCTCAAAATACTTACCAGTGGAGGCTGAAAAACCAATTCTAACATAATCCGGTAGATACTTTTTAAGATCAATTTGTGTGCTAATTCTTTGTGTGAAAAAATTACCGTCTTTACTGAAACCAATAAAGGCAACACTTAGCCTTTGTGCACTAGAATTATAACTCACTCTCTGCTACGTTCTTTTGCCCTTTGGAAACAAGATTTGACCATGTCACATTACTAACCGATACCATGGAATTGATGTTAATACCAACATGATCATCATCCGGGTCCCATTGATTTTTAAAAGTATCAAACTCCACTGCTACAAATGGATTCGAAGTCGAGTTGAGCACCTGGTCACCACCAACAAGCCCGATACCGCTACCTTCTTGTTTATCAGGAATCTCAAAATTTTCTGGCGCAAGAAAGAATGCTATCCCATCTCCATAGACAGGCTGATTCCCGGAATTTATTGTGAATGAAAATTGGGTAGTGAAGTCAGCTAACTGTCCTGAATCTTTGTCCCAAAGACGAAACAATTTCTGATATGTGACTCTACCTGTACTCCATTCCATTCCCATGTCTGCCTGATTTCTTGTTAGCTGAATGACCGGACTAGAAGGTGCAGCATCTCCGGAATAATTTAGTTCATGATTATTGGGGTTGAAACTAGTGAAGTTAAACGTTAGCTTCGAAAAGATGGAACCAAGAAAAATAAATACACGATAACAATCATGGGAGAAGACTGATGATGAATACGGGCCAACATTTCACTTACGAAACTATAGACCTTACATTCAGAATCAAAGAGTTTGAAATATTTGAGACATTGGCAATATGTCCTTATAATTTGACAAACAATAATATAGACAATAAGACAATGTGGTTTATATTTGGCCTGCAAATTTGACATACTTGGCTAAATCATGGTAACAATCAAGTATTCTGTCCTGGAGTTAGTAGTCGACGTCGAATTTATCACCTGGCCAAAACTGTGATTTGTTGGCACCTTAAAAAAATGTAGTTATTAACTTGTAGTAGCTGAAATTACCGAAAGCACTAATCTAAAGTAGACAATTTTCTGGCGCAGAAAGAACCATTGTAAGTGACAGCATAGTAAACATCGACGTCTTCCTAAGTTGTTAGTTATCCACAACCATCTACCGAGTTTTATATTAGCCTAAAAAACTCTATGCGATGAACAAATTTACTCCATTAAACTTTGTTCATTCTAATTTATATGCATCATACAGTCTTAAAAAGTGCATATATTACAGTGTTAACAATTTTATAAATATTTTGATTAGTTATAACATGCAAATACTTATCATTACTTAAACTAAAAAAATACTCTAATTTTCTCGTGTTAGTAGAAAATATTTCTTGAATTGTGAAACATAAGATTCTCTTATTGGGCCACGTGTGATTTGAATAGTGGTCGCACACTTCCTAGGACTTCCTCGGAACATTACAAAGGTCTCTTTGTTTTGTTTTTTGTTTAGTTTTATATGGTGCCTTTACTTATTTTTTGACCTAACACATGTGATGAATGCAAACAAAGGTGCAGAGATACATTTTAATTTTAAATTTAGAGTAAATTGCAAAATTCGTCCTTATAGTTTAGTCAAATTGCAAGTTCAGTATCTATCATTTTAAAATACAAAACGGATGATTGGCAGGTGACCAACCTTCGGCAAACCTACAGTCTTTGGTCAGATGATCAACCTTCTTGCAATTATCGCATGCGAGCTTGGCAGGGTATAGGGGTGTGGTGACGTTGACACTTGTCACACTTGGGAAGAGTACCAGCATAGCCCTTCCTCTCAGTTGGGCCAGCAACATAGACCCTAACAACCTTTTGCCTCTTATTGGGTTGTTGGGCATAATTTCTTCCCTGATTCTCATCCCCCTCTTGTTGTTGTTGGTGTTGTTGTTGTTGTTTAAATTTTGTTGTTGCTGTTGACATCTCAAGCAGCTCTAGCTCGCACAACTTGGTCCATAAGGTTGTGAGACATTCAGATCGTCTCATCAAGTGTGCTTGGGTCAAACAAGGTCACATTCCCTTGAATACTGGGTGGAAGTTTCTAGATGTACCTCTCAATCAGCTTCTCATTAGTGGTGACCATAGCTGGGTAAAGTACTGACAATTCTTGGAAGCGGTTGATGTAAGTTGCTATATCAACACCCTTGGCAACAAGGTTCTAAAATTCCACTTCCATTTTCTGCACCTCATTTCGGTAAGATGCCCATCATCAACTTCTTCAGTCTAGTCCAAGTAGTCTCATAAGCAGTTGACCAATAGGTTTGGTGTATGCATTCCACCATGATAATGCACCAACTAGAAGTGTGCACGTAGCATACTTAACTTTACAGTCTTGTGCACAATTGCATATGAGAAACACATATTCTAGCCTTTCGAACCATCGGGTCACACCGACAGCTCATTATGTTCCACTAAAATTGTCGGGATTGCAATTAATAAACTCCTTGGATGAGCAACCACGAGTTGTGGGCCCCACCCTGACTGCAATATCACTTGTTTCATTGTTAACATCGTTCATTTGTTGCGGTTAGCTTCATAGTTGGCAATGACATCAACAAATCGTTGTGCCACAAGTCGCTCAATTGCTGCTGAACTCATAAATTTTCTTTTTGGTGGCATGTTTCTTATAAATCACAAGAGATAACAATAATGAGAATCTATAAGTAGTAAAGATCATCACATGCATAAATACAATAACGGCATGTATAAGTAAAATCACGACAATCATAGATATAATCACGACACGTGTACATAATCACAACACATATAAAATGAACAACCACGATAACATGAATCAATATCACAATATAGCGTAATCATAACCAACTTCATAGAATTAATAATGTTACACATCTCGTGGCTACAATAATGTTAGATTTTTTTTTTACTTCACCTAAAAATGGTAGTTTAGTAACTTTGGTACTACATAGCTTAACTTGTATTATAAGGGTAGTTTGGTAATTTTAGTTTGGTCAAGTATCTTAAGAAGTAGGAAATGTTTTTAAGTCGGTTATTTCACTCTTATAAAGAGTAGTAACTGTAACTTGTAATCGTTAGATTTGACTCTTCATAAATAAAATATCAACTTTGGTGCTTTAGCACGATCTTGTTTTTCCTTTATGGTATGATCTTTTCTGTTGGTCTTTGGTCTTTGGTATATTGTTCCTGATTATCCTTCCTCATAAATCCTAACAAATTGGTATCACAGCCAATCGATTATTTTGAAGCAAGTTGAAATTTTTTGAAGTTTCAGATTCGTTTTGGGTTACGATCAAATATCAATCCGAAGTTTTTGAATCGTCTTCCTCTTACGGTTGATTTCAAGAATCAAACACTTCACATCTTTTGAATTCGTTTTGTGTTTGGTAGCTACTGACTCAAATATTTGAAGACATCAGGTTTTTGATTTGGGATTTTTTCTCTTTTCAATCAATTTTATTATACGCTTGTTTGATAGTTGAAGGTGTTTGTTGATTGGGATTAAAGATAGTCACAATTTGTTTTGAATCGATCGGTTTCTGTAGAGATTATCTAATCTCTGTTTGTTTTTGGATCGATTACATATTGGGTTTGAACTTGGGCTTTCTCTTTTGTGGGTTTTCTTTTGTTAAACAATAACAGAAATTGTTTGTTATTTAGTAGTAAAACCCATTTGGATAAATTATGTCTTCTCAATTATCCTCAGTAGTTAGTAGTATTAGTATTGAGAAGTTTAATGAGAAAAGTAACTTTAGTTTGTGGCGAATTAAAATTTGAGCCTTATTGAAACAACAACGCATTTGGGCACCACTAGCCGGTCCCAAACCGGCTGATATGACGGATGCAAAATAAGCCTCACAAGATGAAAATGCCCATTCCACTATTTTTCTATCTTTATTGGATGAGGTTCTTTGCGAGGTTGCGGATGAAGAAACACTTCCGTGTGTGGAAGAAGTTAGAAAAGATTTATATGACAAATTCGTTGACGAATAAGTTGTTATTGAAGCAACATTTTTTTTTTGCTTTGAATGAGAGAAGGTTCATCATTAAAAGATCATCTTGATGCTGAACTCGATCTTGATGGACCTGAAAAATGTTGAAGTCAAGATTGATGATGAAGATGTTGCTCTTATTCTCCTAGTATCGTTACCTCCCTCGTTTAAAAACTTTGTAAACTCCTTCGTTGTTGGTAAAGACACTATCACATTAGAAGATGTACGATCCGGTTTGCATTCTCGAGAGCTTCGTCATCAAGCATCGGAAACTTTGGAATCTCAACCCGTCGGCTTATCAACCACAAGTCGTGATAGGGGTCAATATCGATTTGAAAAGGGTAAAGATAAAGGTGGAGCATCATTAAGTTCTCGAGGTCCCAATCCTCGAGATATTTGTAATTACTGCAAAGAGGAAGGCCATTGGAAGCACAATTGTCCTAAACTTAAAGAAAAATGTTAGGTAGCGGTACTTTGCTAAAGACGACTCAGGTTCAGAATGTGAGATGCTTTGAATGTTTTGACCATAATCTTTATTATATAAGTGGGTCATTCGAATTTGAATTTGGTATTTGCATTTGAAGATCGATTTGGTGTTTGAAGACTTGGTTATAATCAGGTCAGTTGAATTTTTGCTCAATCGTTTGGAATTTGTCAGCTTGGAAATTTGGATCTTCGTTTGTCGGGCTTTTGAAGTTTATTGCCCGAATTTTATTGTCACTCGTGAAGATCGTTTGAGCCGATTTGTTTGTTTTGGTTGGTCGTTTTGGATTTGTCGGCTAACATTTGATTGTTCATTTTTTTGAAGTTATCGGCATTTGCTTTGGATCGATTTTGGTTTCGGATTGCTTTTGGGAATCGATCGTTTGATTTGAATTAGGCTATTATCTCTAGCCTTTGGAAGTTTGAATTTTGATTTGAAGTAGGCGAAGGAGTTGAACTCACAGTGGGGATTGTTAGATGTTTTTTGACTTCACCTCCAAATGGTAGTTTAGTAACTTTGGTACTACATAGCTTAGCTTGCAATATAAGGGTAGTTTGGTAATTTTAGTTTGGTCAAGTATCTTAAAAAGTAGGAAATGTTTTTAATTCGGTTATTTCACTCTTATAAAGAGTAGTATCTGTAACTTGTAACCATTAGACTTTGACTCTTCATAAATAAAATATCAGCTTTGGTGCTTTAGCCACTGATCTTGATTTTTTGCTATGGTCTAATCTTCTGCTGCTGGTCTTTGGTCTATTGTTCCTGATTATCCTTCCTCATAAATCCTAACAAATAACAAAAGCAACTATGACATAAATCTACTAAGTGCTACCAGGTGCTCCTCCAAGTGGACTCTCCAAGGCTCTAACTCGTGCTCCAAATCTCGTAACTCTGTCCCCGTTCTCCTGTAAACGGGCTTGAGTATCCTCCACTCTGTGCTCCAAATATCTCATGTGACGTTCCATGCCGTCCTCAAAGATCCTAAATTGGGTCCGAAGTGCATGCTCGCTGGCCTGAGTGCGTGCCAACTGGTCCTCCAAAGCTGTAATCCGCTCCAGTGCAGACGTGAGCCCACCATGATGTGAGCACAAAACCTGCTGAGTAGCCTCTGCAATGAGGAAAGTATCCTCGGTCTGGATCTCTAAACTGTCATGCAACTCCGCAACCCGATTACGAGTCTCACTTAATGCTGTCTAAATACCATCAATATCTTGTCGTGTGAGCAGGTTACCCTCTCACATCATCTCGACATCATCCTCGATGGCCTTAGGCCTGACCAATGGGATCTTGTCCAGATGGTCCAAAACACTTCTTAATCGATCCTCATGATGTGCCATGCGCACCACTAGTGTAGGAATCGCACGTTGTCTAGCTACAGCAGCCCATAGAACTCTCGCCTACCTCAAATCTACAAGGTGGGTCAGTCTTGGTAATGGCCTTGGCCGTAGTCTTAGGGCGATGTTGGAGATGGTGATGGTGTGAGGAACCATGCCCTCTTCTAGTGGCCGGACATCCTCGAGAATAGAGTCTCTGCGAGGTGGTAATGGTGGTAGTGGTGAAGGTGATGGCATTGGTGAGGGTGATGGTGTAATGAGGGTGGTGACGTTGGGAAGAGTAGTGGTGATGTCGGTGATGGTGGTGGTGAAGGTATGGGTGATGATGGTGCTGATGATAGTGATGATTAGGGGTAGAAACAAGCGGCGGGCCGAGCTGCCGGGCTCGAGCTCGAATGGTTTATATATAATATAAAGCTCGAGCTCGGTCTCGAGCTCGTTTTGAGCCTCATATTTTGAGCTCGAGCTTGGCTCATAAATTTTTCAAAAGCAGAGCTCGGCCGGGCTCGACTAACTTATATAACGTGTTGAATGAAATAAAGCTCGAAAGCTCGTTAATCACACTAGGCTCAAGCTCATTTATACGTGGTTATATGTATAGAAAAATATATATACGAATATATTTTTAGGGCGCGTTTAGGCTTGCAAGCCTAATCGAGCTTTCTTTTATCGAGTTTAATAAATCTTTTGAACCTAAAACATAGTGGCAAGCTTGTAATGATCAGTATTGGGTTGATGCAATGAACAAGGAAATGAATGCCCTTTATAGTAATGATACTATTGAAGTTTGTGAATTTCCTAAGGGTAGAAAAGCTATAGGTAGTAAATAGGTTTGTAAGATTAAGTATAAATCAACAGGAGAGATAGAAAGGTATAAGAGTAGACTTGTTGCCAAAGGGTATAATAAAGAAGAAGGTGTGTACTATGATGAGACCTTTTCTCCTGTTGTGAAAATAGTTACTGTTAGGTGCATTATTAATCTTGTTGTTCAGATGAGTTGGCCTATTTTTCAACTTAATGCTAATAATGCTTTTCTTTATAGTGATCTTGATGGAACTGTTTAATGCTAATAATGCTTTTCTTTATGGTGATCTTGATGGAAATGCTAATAATGCTTTTTATATGGTGATCTTAAAAAGTCATTGTATGGGTTAGAAGAAGCACTTAGACAGTGGAATGCTAACTTAATTAGCGCCTTCTTGAGAATGGTTTTAAGTAGAGTAAAAGTGACTATTCTTTGTTTACAAGAATGACTCTGGTAACTTTGTTGCTTTGCCTGTTTATGTTGATGACATTATTGTCACTAGTGACAATTTAAAAGAGATTGAAAACTTTAAAGTTTTTTTGAAATCTAAACTTCAAATCAAAGATTTGGGAAAACTTAAGTATTTCTTGGGCATTGAAGTGATTGAAACCGATCAAGAGGTGTGTTTGTCACAAAGAAAATATTGTTTGGATCTTCTAACAGATTTTGGCTTGTTAGCCTGTAAACCAACTACTTTTCCTCTTGAACAAAATTTGTTTTTAACTAGGCCTGATATTGCATATTTTGTCCATTGCAGCATTGCTTGAGTCTGTTTATGCATAAGCCTCTTAAGTCTCACCTTAGGGTTGCTCTGAAGGTACATAGGTACTTGAAGGGATCACAAGGGAAAGGGATTCATATTACCAGGTGCCAAATGCTTCTCTTGAGGGATCACAAGGGAAAGGGTTTCATATTACTAGGTGCCCAAATGCTTCTCTTGAAGCATTTGTTGATGCAGATTGGGCAAAATGTGTTATTTCTAAAAAATCATTCTTGGTTCTTGTTTTTTAAATAGTTCATTAGTTTCATGGAAAAGAAAAAAAGCAAAATACTATTTTAAAATCTTTTGCAAAGGATGAGTATAAAGTTATAGCCTTTGTTTGACTAAAGATGGATAGTTGAGGAACTAAAGTTGACCAAGATGGAAAGACCAAAGAGTTGGATTATATAAGCTCATAACAAGCTAGGGTTTCTTCATAACTCCTATCCGTTTTCACACGGTTTCTCTATCTCATTTGATATCAACCAAAGCGATTATTGTGATCTTTGAAGTTCTGTGTTATTGTGAGTTTGTGGTTTGTAATAGAACTATTGGCAATATAGTCAATAGGCTTTTACTTGATTAGCAGTGGCTAGTTTTGTGGTGATTCTTGAGATTCAGTTTATGGTTCTGATTTGGATCAGTTTCTTATTGATTTTGTTGTTTGGTGTTTAGTTGATAATAAAGTTTTTGAATTGAAACTCAATACTTAATTTCTGGTTTATTCATAGTTTTTTGCAAATTATTTTTCTTTTTAGAGTTAATTACATAAATGGTCCTTGTGGTTTGTCGGGTTTTACGGGTTTAGTCCTTATACTTTTTTTGTGTGGATCTTGTCCCTGTGGTTTTTGACGTTCACGGGTTTGGTCCTTTGACCATTTTTTTAGTTTGTCAAGGATGGTTAAAATGACACTTATACCCTCGTTGTTTGTCTCGTATAACAGATTTAGTCCTTGTTGTTGTTGTTGTTTTTTGTTTTTGTTATTAACTAACATTAGTACTAAATTTTTAATTCATTTTTTTTTGTAAATTTTTATTTTTATTTCTTATCACATATTTATGTCAATTTTGTTTTAAAGTTTAAAGTTTATTTTTTTTAAACAGATAATGTCAAAACTTTAAAAACAATATTTTTTTAACAATTATTTTTAACAAATTAAAAATATAATATTTTAACAATTTTTTTTAATTTAATATTTTATTATTATTTTTTAATTTTTTAACATATTAAAAATTTTATAATTGGGAACAATTTTTTTTAATTAAAAAAAAATTAAAATTTTGACGGATTATGTCAAAACTTTTACAGAAATTATGTCAAAACTTTTTTTGTCAAAAAAATTGTAAAAAAAAAAAAATAAATAAAAATTAAAATTAAAATTAAAATATGACTTAATGAATGACGAAAATTTAACCAAATTTTTTAAAAAGCATTTTGTGAAAATTTTATAAAAAAAAATCTCTTAAATAGTTCAAAATTTTTTTAAGAAATCTGTCTAAAAAGTTTAAAAAATATATGTGAAAAACTTACTTAAAAATTTCGGACGATTAAATTTTTGAAATAAAAAAATTATTAATAAATTTTTTTTAATAATATTATTAATGAAAAATTCGGACAAAAAAAATTAACCACCCACGAGGACCAAAAAAATTCGGACACAAAAATTCGGAAAAATAAAATTATTAATAATATTATTAACAAAAATTTTGGAAAAAAAATAAATAAAAAATGTAGGGACCAAATTCGTGATATGCTACAAACCACATGGACCATACAATAGGAGGGTATTTATGTCATTTCAGCCATTTAAACACCCATTTGACGGTCAAACTAACAGAAAAAATGGTCAAGGGACCAAACCCGTAACGGGTCTAAACCACAGGGACGAGATCCGCAAAAAAAATATAACGACTAAACCCATAAAAGCCGACAAACCACATGGACCATTTATGTAATTAACTCTTCTTTTTACAAAGTTGAAATAGAAATGATAAACCATATAGAAGGGTCAATGTCATAAAATAGACATATACGCTTTACTATGGAACATTTTAGTAATTAAACTTATATGTTGGACTGATTTAGTTTATACGTGTTTTCAGCCGACCAAAATAGTTACTACCTCCGTCCTCAAATTATAGTCCCCGTTTGACTTTTTCGGTCTTTCTCTTTCAACTTTGACCATAAATATTTTCATTTATGTTATACAATAGTTGATGAAAATTATACCAAATGAAAATACATTAAAAACTCAATCCATTCATATATTTTGCATCAAATATTATATAACACAAAAAAAAATACTTAAGGTCAAAGTGGTAAAAGAAAGACCGAAAAAATAGAAAGGGGACTATAATTTTGGGACGGAGGGAGTAATATATTATTTCTATTTTTGAACCAGGAATCTGCATAACCGGTCAAGTTGTCAAATGTTCTATACGTTACACGACGTTGACATGTTTTGATGTTTTTGGTTGATGTGCTATGAAAACAGGCCAAAAGAAGGAAGTACAAGTATGTAAAATTTATCCCTTTTTCTTATCATGTCCGCAAAATTGTGTCAACATTCTAGTGTAATTCATGACATGTTAGGCAACTTGGCTTGTTTTACCTATTTGTGGTCGAAAAACTAAACGGTCTAAAAAAAGTTTAGTTATTAAAATGATACAATAAAAAAGGTACATGTTTATTATATGACATTAGGCTGGACGCAGTAACACATGGTGATCGACAAACTCGATCGATCCCATGTCGATCGCCTTACTGTGATGATGTCGATCGAGTGCTTTTTGAAACCATGTTGGTCGAGTTCACGATCGAATACAATTTCTACTTTTCGTATATATTATCGTCGCATATGCTAACGGTTAAAAAAAAATTGATTATGGTCGCTTTTACTGGAACAC
This sequence comes from Chrysanthemum makinoi, assembly GCA_910596185.1. Taxonomy (NCBI): domain Eukaryota; kingdom Viridiplantae; phylum Streptophyta; class Magnoliopsida; order Asterales; family Asteraceae; genus Chrysanthemum; species Chrysanthemum makinoi. The sequence continues at coordinate 316,326,016 of OU343223.1, forward strand.
CCAATCGCCTGAAGGTCGCTGGAAAGAGAAAGCTGACGTGACAGAGAAAATGAGAGGGATTATGTGCCATTAAGCATCATTTAATTCAGTTTTGAAATCATAAAACTTTGTTTAATACTAAAAAGGACACTTTTCAATAAAATACTAAAATGATAGAATAAAAAAGGACACTTTTCCATAAAATACTAAAAAGATAATTGGTCCAACAAGACATTACATTGGTTAATGCCAAATAAAAGCATTCAACGACTTTCTTCTTTGAGCCTTCATCGTACTATCCTCAAGTTAGAAATTAGTAAGCTTTCTATCTCTAACTATATATGATCTGACTATCTTGTCTTTTTTCCCTAATATATATAGAAAAAAAATGATTTTGAAGATGGTTAATCTTTGATTCACGAAAATGATTTCTACATTGAGCATAGTTTTTTGTCAACTCAGATTAAAGCCTGGACGTACTGAGTCGTCGTCGTAGAAACCTTAATAACTATGGGTAGAGGAAAGATCACGATTCAGAGGATAGACAACGTGACTAGCAGGCAAGTAACTTTCTCGAAAAGAAGCCGTGGATTGTTGAAGAAGGCGAAAGAGTTGTCAGTCCTTTGTGACGCTGAAGTTGGACTTGTGATCTTCTCTAGTACCGGGAGACTACATCAATATGCTAGCTCAAGGTTTTGTTAGCTTTCATAACCTCTCTTTATTTAGATATATGCATATGCTTTACTTCTGTGATAATATTCCTTTAAGCGAAAACCAATAAGTGGAATGACCTTTTTGTTCCCAAGATATATGAGTTTGATTTCTATTTTTGGAGATCTTGCTTAATTTGTAAAGTCAACCACCACCGGTTAATCGGATCCATAAGTAGTTGAACGTTTTTTATTCAGTAGAGCTAAATATCCATGTATAGTGAGCGCCGATGAATTAAAGGGTTTTGTGGAAATGGCTAAAACTGAAATTAAGAAAGGGTCTTGATCAAATGAATCTGTGGAAAAAAAAAAAGCAGTGCACCAAAAACAGATCAAGTCACTGAAGCTTTTTGACTTAGTAAGGTGATATTTTTTTAACAGCATAGTTTATTTAAATAACCTAGAAGGGGGCTAGGAAACAAAATAACACAATAAGAGAAAATGCATTACAAGGATAGCTAAACCATTCTATCCAACTAAGTGAGTATTTCTTAGCTCTAGTAGATATGCAAGAGAAGGAATTAAATATGTTTAGTCGGAGGCTTTGGCCAACATCTCTTTAATCTAGCGATACCTACAAAAGGCGTGTCTATCATCACATAAAATATAGGTTGTGCTCATCAAAGGCGTGTGTGAGAGTATTTGGTTGTCGTTGTGATCTCTTAACATACTGCACTGAAATCTCTCTGCTCTAATTTTTTGGGGTCTCCTTTCAGCTTCTTTATTTCCTTACATAATGGCACATGTATTGGATGAATACACGTGCAATTATGTAATTTGATTCCTTAAACATAAGATCAATTATCTCTATGACAGTTAGAAATTAAAAGACATATGACATTCATAGAAACTACTTTGGTCTCAACTAACTAGGTGGATTGGACCTGTTACGCCATAGCTGCATGTTATTAGTTTTTGAGGGGCATGATGCTTTGTGGCTCGCCTTCTCTCTTTTGGCTTTTAACCCTTCTTGGGTTTGATTCCCATTGCTAGTCTTTTTAGAACGGAACGTCTCACTAGCTTTTGCAATATAATTATGGATCAACCTTCTTAACTAGCTTGGAGCTCCCATCACCAACCCTACCCATTCATTCTAAACCGTATATTACCACCATCAGTCAGCCGCCTCATGAAACCAATCCACAAATACAACCGTTAGATTTCTCAATTAAACCTTCTTGGTGTTCTCCGCTAGCCCGCAACCATGGCTTCCATAAGCGGATTAATTAAGTATTAGGATCACTAGTTAGCCCACATGTCCAATATAGAGTCTGACTTTAAACCAATTGACAATTAAGATAGTAAACCATCAAACTTAATGTTGGCATGCATTAATTTATTTCTTTGTTTCAATGTAAGATTGAGTTTGTATCTAACAATAAGTTTGAAAGAACTATATGAGGTGCATGAATGTTTCAGATTTGTAAGTGATCAATTTTTGGGGCGATGTCATGTACTAATAATACCCGTGAATAGTACATGTATAGCGGGCACGAGAACATTGAGTTCTAGTCTTTTGATCCTCCATCTTATGGAAAGGATGTTATATATGAGCCACATGTTGCTGTCTGTACCCTAAAACAAGCTTGATTTATGCAAGTTCATAGTCAACATGTGTTTCACGGTTTTGTTTGGGCTCGGTTTGTCGTCAAGCAAACTTTAGCGACGACAGCGTGATGACAGTCGTCTGTCATCACTAAGTTTTTGGTCAAAGACGAGACAAAAAGTTGTTTTCTTGTCGCTAAACCTATAGCGATGACATCCGTCGTCGCTATAAGTTCCCCGTCACGAGAAGTCAAAAATGGTGTAGTGTTATTCACCATTATTGTGGATTATACTTTAGGGTAATATATACACACCAATGGATTTGAAGGCAAACCACCTAGGACAACTCCAGTATAACAACTTTGATCCACCTATCATATCACAATAGATATCACCATTATGTTACTCAGTTATTTTATGTAATAAGTAATGATGTAGAATTAAAAAAAAAGATGGGCGCTAAGTGATGAACAACTCACATGCAGATAAAGTACATGCACTACTAAATTTGCTTATCATATATGGTCAATTCCACTGCAGCATTTCTTAGTTGAATTCTCACATCCTTTACAGTATGGAAAAGGTAACAGAACGATACACAAAAGCGAAGGATGAACATCATTCTCAACTGCTGAATCCTACATCAGAAGTCGAGGTACACAGTTTTACTGTCATTGATTATTCCTCCGAATATTTGTTAACTGCATTAATACAGAAAGGTAGCTTTAGTTTTGCTGACTTTTAGCCATCATTATGAAGTAAATTAAGAACACTACCAAGTTGTAGCTTACACGAACTGTTGTAGAAATTAAACAACTTAGGCAAGGACCCATATATAGTGATTAGTACACGACGCTTCTTGGCTTCGCAAAGGAAGTGAATCTAGGGTTTGGGAGCCCCTTAAAAGTTAAGGGGGTGTTTGGGAATGATTTTTTTTCCTGCTTTTGTACTTATTTGCTTATTCTTAAGTGTTATATAGAGTATAGCATTAGCTTTAAAGTTCAGGGGGTTTAATGTAAGTTTAGTTCATATTTGAGTCAATTAGGAAGAAGTCTTTGTCATGCATATAACAGACTGTCTTGCGTAGTTGCGTTGCTTATATACCAGGCGACTATGTTTTCGTTATCTCCTTTACATGTCTAGCCGTCTTAGAGTCCATACATGACTTGTATCTCCCCACTCATCTCTATAAATAGAGGTGAAAAGGGGGTTCATTGTACTGTGCATTGTTTTCTAGTTTCTCAATAAACAAACGTTGGGAACATTCTTGTGTACCGCTACTTTCTGTCGATAAATGTTCATTGGTTTGTTTCGTTTTCTTCACAAGTCGAATTCCGCATTTTAGTTTCCAGGTTGTTGAAGACGAATCCCAACATTAAGTAAATCTTCTGCTTATCTGTTTATTTTTTGAATAACCAGGTAAGGAGGTGCTTATTAGAGATATTTATTATTGCTGAAGTTATAAATTATAGAGTTAAAATTATGGACAAATGAGATTTGAATTCTAGATACTTACTAGAAAATAAACTTAAATTAAACTAGATTTAAGAAATAAGTAATTATTTTCTTGGTGTATTATTGCATTTTTTCAAAATAAGGAAATCTAAAGACCATTTAGATAACTTATTTTTAAGCAGCTTAAGTACTTATTAAGCATAAAAAAATAATAATAAATCACTAGCAGCACTGATACCTTACAATGTGTTTGTGTTGAACTTAGAAGGTTTTGGGCTAGTCCAATCATTTGTGTATAATACCTATTGTGCTTCATAAGGAATTGTAGCTCTAAACATATATCTTTGAATCATTAGTTTTATGGGCTTAAGTAACTCGATTGAGGAAACAACTTCAAAATATGCAACAAAGCCACAGGTATGTTCATTTCTTAATTTTAAAATTTAAACTATCAATGGGATCATGATGAGAAAAAATACACATAGACCCAAAGAAGAGTCTCACAAATTTGTTTTGCGTTCATGTCAAGTCGTCACAATAAAAATGCAGATATGTCACTTTAAAGGATTGATATGTCCTCTCAATTTGCTATAAACATTACCGATCATGTTTTTACACAAACGAAATAGTAAGGCATAAAGAGTGACCCAATATTAGTCGACTTCTCTCTGGCGACTTTGTAACCCTTACATCCTTAATCGATTTTCATCCAATTCGACCACAGCTTTCGATCTCTAGCATCTTCCTGTTATTAATTAACATCTTTGTTAATTGATTCTTGGTAGGACTAGTTTCGTCTTGCTTTGTTTCTGATTTGGTGATTCGTTTTTCTAGGGTTTACAAAATTGTTTTTGGGTTTAACCTAATTCGGATTGTCTCAGGTGTTCTTATTTTAATCAATTGGTTTTACTCCTTCATTGGTCTTGGTTTTCATTATTTTTATGCTATTAAACCATGGGAGCAGGTTAGACGCTTTATGTTTGTGTTTAAACCCTAACGATTGAGTTAGGGTTTGGTTTGTTTCTCGTAAGCCGCCGGTTTTTGTGTCGTGTTATTTGATTGTTTTGGGGTTTAGAGATGGAGAAAGGATTCTTTAACAAGGATTCGCCATTGAAAGTTGCTAAAACAAATAATAACTTGGCCGATCAAGGTGGTACTAATCTCGACACCGACTCGATGAACGCGCGCACGAACCTAATCCATGTGAATCATCACTCGCCAGGCTCAAAAGTCTTAGAGGAGTGTATGGTATTTGATTCTACCGTACTGTGATGGTCCTTGACATCCGATTCGGTAACGGAATGCTTCTACTTCGTCCTAACGGAATGGTAGTGAAAATAATGAAGGAGGTCATTTGCTGTGTTTTAAACCCTAACGCGTCTCTCGGAAAGTAAATCGTGTCTTTGGTGAATGAGACGCCGCATCGATAATCATGATAATGCAAGCCCGGAAGGGCCGCTATGGAGGTGTATTCAACCGTATGACAATACACTTGTTGGCTTTTTTGTTGGCAAGAATGTTGCTTTTCATTTGGTTAAGAACTACGCCTCCAACACGGGGTAAGTTTGGTTTTCTAAACTAATAAAGAATGATGATGGTGTGTTTCTCTTTAAATTTGATTCTAAATAGGGTGTTGAGAATGTTCTTCAACGGGGCCCTTGGATTATTCGCAATTCTCCTCTTATTCTCACTAAATGGACTCCTAATGTCCTATTGTCTAAAAGTGAGGTAACTCGAGTTCCCGTTTGGATTAAATTGCATAATGTTCCTTTACTTGCATATTCGTAAGATGGGTTGAGCTTAATTGCTACTCAAGTGGGTAAACCGATTATGTTAGATGCTTTTACAAGTTCCATGTGTGTTGATTCATGGGGTCGTATTAGTTTTGCACGCGTTTTGTGAATTGTCATCCGATTTCGAGCTTAAACATGTGGTGACTATGGCTATCCCTAACAAGGATGATAGTGGTTTTACTCACGCAAGTATAAAGGTGGAATATGAATGGAAGCCGCCACACCGCACGGAATGTAAAGTGTTTGGGCATGATACTGCTTGTTGTCCTAAGAGTATTAAGGAGAATTATGATGTTCCTCCCATCGCTAATGCGATGAACCTCGATGAGGGTTTAAAGTGGTGCAATCGAAAGCCAAACCTAAAGGTACAAGATGACCTGTGGTATTAATATGGGTAAGGGTCCTCAATTTGCACCTAGGAAGGTGTATATGTTGCAAAGACGAAGACACCGCAGAATCAAGCAGCGGGATTGCTAATGATACACCAATTACTACGCCAAACTCTTTGGGACTCTTGAGAAGATGACCCTGGCATCCCTCGTGATATTGATTCTTCTATCAAACGTGAAGACTGTCTTCTCGTAATACTAAGGAAGCAGTATTGATGGCTCTAGGGGAGGACCTTGGTGAGCGCCTAAGTCTCCTGAGAATGGGACTTCTTCAATGCCAAGCTTGTGAGTGATTCAATGGGATCAATGGATGTTGGTTCTACTCCCATAGTCGAGAAAATTGGTGCTTGAACACCTAATTATTGATGGGAAAGCTACTCTTGTGGATGATGATGGTCAACCTATTCGGCTACTCTTCTAATAAGAGAGCCAACCCTTTTTCAAAAGTGGGAGAGATTGTGGTGTTCGATCAAGATGAGGTTGTTGCTAACCCATTTGATGAGTCTCATATTTTTGGTGGTGGACACGAGTTTGAAGATGAGTATGATGAATATGACTAATGCACTATGCTAAACAGTTCGTGATCTCCCGGGAACTTGATACCTTTAATGCCATGTATGGCACAACGTTTCAAGGTCCTAGGAAGTAATTTTATTTTGTTATGTCATATGGTAGCATTTGAGTAGTGGTTTATTTTCTTGTTTAGAGAATTGGAAGTGTCTTGTTATGTAAGCTTTATGCCTATGTAACGGCCGAGATATGGGACTTCACTCATATCCATTGTACTTAAACGTTTATTTGGTTAATATATTTAACAGGGTGCAGGATTACTCCCCTTTACCCAAAAAAAGAGTGACCCAATATTTCTTTAAATTAAGGCACATATTGTTTTGTTTATGAGAAAACATCACCGCCGTTAATGTTATCCCAAATTGACGAATACTCTTCTTATTGATATTAAGTAGTTATTTATATTGCAGCTATTAGGACAAGAACTTAATGGCTTGAACGTCGAGAATCTACAAAATCTGGAAGACCAACTAGAAACTAGTCTAAAAACGTATGAAGAATAAGGTAGTTGTGCATCTATATCATAACTACTGTATCAAGTCATCTATTGGAACACTACATTACTGATGCTATACTGCACCTAACGTTTCCTGCAGGAACAAATTTATCGATCGGCAAAAAGAACTACACTGGAAGGTATGTAAGTAATAAAGCCGTTTATTTTTCCATAGAATTGAGGTCTCTGATTTATAACATTGCAGAAAAGTCTTATGGTTCATGAAAATAAAGAGCTACACAAGAAGATAAACCTTCTGCATCAACAAAGAGCAGAACTGCAGAAGAAGGTACTGCCATATATATATAGATCCAAAACAACATAATCACATCCGTATCACTGAAAATATCATGCTAAATAGCCAAGCCTAATCTTAAGATTTGCAACGTGAGATTTATGGATCCGGAGCTCTAGCAAACAGAAACACAAATGCCCATGTTCCCTTAGCACTGATAACAATCTAGATCCACCCGTTAAGCCAAAACCATATAATAATGACATGCCAAGAAGCCATGAATTTAATCAGTACTCAGCATCACACGCCAACTAAATCCCATTGATTCCAAATATAAACAATTTAGCATGATATTTAAGATATGGATCATTGACATAATGACTTGTATGACAGATTATAATCCGAACTCCAAATCAACTTGATCCACATATACATTCGCAAGGTGCCAAGAAGCTGTTATTATCCTACTTCTACAAGTTACAAGATCCAGAACACAGTAAAAAGATTCAATCCTTTTCATTAAACTACAGCTTCACAAGCACAAAATTCATCATTGCCACTCAAGAATAAGACACTTGAACACTATCACATGCAGTTTATGTACAAAAGTACAGGCAAGCAGATGGAGTTTGCATGTCGATGCATTTTATTTCCTTTCTTATACTGCAATCAATAAGAATATAATTTTTGTGTGTTTTTTGGTTATGGTATTGAATGACTTTTTCAAACTGGTCGTTTACCTTTAACTGAACAAAAAGCACATTGAACCAGTGTTGATTTATATGGTACGACTTAAAAAAAAAAAAAAAAAGACTTTTAATGACACGATTTTTAATGACACACAAAGAAAAGTGTAAGTAAAAGTACATATTTACTTACACTTTAAAAAAAATGTAAGCAAAAGTTTAGTTTTGCCCACTCTTTTCAAAAAGTGTAAGCAAAAGTTTAACTTTTACCCACACTTTACATAAAATGTAAGCAAAAGTCTAGTTATGCCTACACTTTTAGAATATAAAACCATTGCCTTACACTATTCCATCTCCGGGCCATCGATATCGATAATTTGGTGTTGTCACAAACTTTAGGTGCGACATCAGATGAATCCTTTTCCGCCCAAGGAATGATTTTGGTGTAATTTTCCGTGTATGAATGGAATATCATCGATTTCGCTTAATCGAATGGAATCTCTTCACTTTACATTTTCGCTCAACTCGCTTCCTCATCATGGTATAGTTTGACACGCTTCCATTAACAATGAAACTTCCCCCATGTTAGTCAAATAATTCGACATAACCGGATGGAAATCCATGTTTCACTATGAACACTCCATACCATTTGGCTCTGAGCTTTGGAGCTTTAAAATTGTATTTGGAATTGAACAAAAGAACTTTGTCTCCGCCTTGAATTCTTCTTCCCGATTCAAAGTTTCGTGATCATGGTAAGCTTTAGCAAGTTCGCTTTGTAAAGCTTGGAATTCTCATAAACCTCGAGTCTTAACTCATTGAGTTCGCTCAATTGTAAAACATTTTTTCTTCTCAAATTATTTTGAGATCGGGTTACAGCCTTCGAGGACCAAGTAGCTACGATGTTCGACGAACTAATAAAGACAGTTTTATATACATGAGTCTGTATGGTGTTGTGCCAGAGTTTTGTATGCCGCACGGAATGCCCACAGAGCATCATCGAGTTTCTTTGACCAAATGGAACGATTATCCTTGACTGTTTTTTCGAGTATCCTTCTTAAGGCTCTCGTTGTTTTCGATTGGCCATCGGCTTTGAGGTGATAGGTAGAGTTTAAATGATGATGAAATCCATATCGTTTCATGATTTTCTCCATTTGATATGTTACAGAAGTGAGTACCTCTGTCACTAATCAAAGCTTTCGGGATTCTGAAATGAGAGAAAAGCTTTTTGAGAAAATTGATAACAACTCGTGCATCGTTCGTGGGTAAAGCTTCAGCTTCCGCCCATTTGGAAATATAATCAATAGCAACGAGGATGTATTCGAATTTGTGAGATTTAGGAAAAGGACCCATGAAGTTCATTCCCCAAATGTCGAAAATTTCCCACACTTGAATGTTGTTCTGTGGCATCTCATCTCTGCAAGAAAGACTACCGAATCTTTAGCAGGCATTACAGTTTTGAAGGAGAGTATGAGCTTCTTTGAAAAATTTTGGCCAATAGAATCCAACATCAAAGACTTTTTTAGTAGTGGTGGAATGACCATAGTGTTCCTCAGTCGGGCCAGGATGGCATTCATTAAAAATTCTTCAGGTTTCAAAACCATAAACACATATTCTAATCATCTCATCGGGACACATTTTGAAGAGATAGGGGTATTCCAAAATATA
>OU343223.1:316335638-316451145 GCA_910596185.1 Chrysanthemum makinoi
AGATCTAAGAAGATCCACCGAACTATCACTACATCAGATAGCGACTGTCATTCCTCCTCCTGTCAAAGGATGCCGCATGTTGAATGAATCCCCAAGTAAAATTGCACCCGGGGTGGGTTGTGGAGCAGCCGGCATGCTTCTATTAGCCATTGTTTTTATGCTTCCTTCTTCCACGGCGGCAATGAAGCCACATTGCAACTCAGGAGGGATCTACAAAACAATTACCATATCTCTATACACCGCTAAAGATCAAAATAATATTGATGTTATTAGAAAATCTCATATGGTGTACCTGAGGAGACACCTTCGTCTTCAAATATACGGCCATTTCACCATTCCCAACAGAAGGGATCTTCTTCCCAGGAATATCAACTAAACACCTTATCTCGGTACTGCTGATACGATAGCACAGTATAGGAGAAGGGTCTGCCAAAATAACATGTCCATGATTCGGGTATGGAGCCTCGCAGTTCTTCAAAAGCAATGCTGCAAACGAAGATGGAATGTCTACCTGCAGATACCCTGATCATGAAACTTCACTTTTGAACACTAAGAAATAAATGTAGGTTATAATTTACAGCTGATTTAGTAGTGCATAGTTTTGCTCACCTCTGGCTTGCACAGACCGCGTCTCAGATTTGAAAAACAGCCATCACAAACGATAGTAAGTGGTGCATTAGCTATGATATCTTGTCCACCTTTAGTCTTGTAGCGCACACCTTTGACAGCTCCTTTTTCTTCAACAAGAGATGTCACTGTTCCTTGTTCGAGCCTCACACTGAAAGTATACGAGTTAATTGGTTTAGGAACTGAATATTAATATGGTTTTTGTATGGAAGTTAACGGTGATTACTTTGGGACTGTTGCAGCCTTCTCACGCATTCGTTGAACAAATCGCCCATTGTGAAAACTCCTACCCGAAACATCTCTTTTGAATTTCTCCAATGGGTAAGCCAGTCTAGTGCTTTTACCCTCCTTGAATAAAGCATAACCGAACACCTTTTGGGCGTCGATGTTCTCCACACAATCTGAAACACAAGTAAATACAATGTTTGAATTTTTATCGCCAACTCTATGCATTCTCGGTACCATGGGCATATATGGCTAATTACATACCTTCTAAGCCTAAGTCGATCAATTTCATGTAGCCACCAGGTTGAAGCAATTCACCAACAATTCTATCTTGCAATCCCAGGTCTCTTTCTACCACAAGAATTCGTCTGCCATCCTGTAACACAAACAACTAAAAATAAGTCATGATTTCCTTTGTGTCCCTTTCCACTGTTTGGGTTCCATCTTGAATATGACACTGTAAAATCTGAAATTGGAATGAAAAATATTACCTTGCCAAGACTATATGCAAGGGCTGCACCAGCAACACCAGCGCCAACAATGATAACATCAATGGCTCCATCGTCCTGTTGTCGAGTTTGAGTAATCGTTCGTTCTGTTTATGAAAATCTAACCATCGTCCGGTTAAACTTTCTTCACACCCAAAAAAATAGATCAGAGCAAAACCTAACCATGTAGCTACAATTCCTCCTAATATGTACTGTTCTAGTATGTTCAACTCCATCTTCAAGAAAACTGATTTTGTGAATCCAAATGAAATGTTACCATTAAATAATTTCTATACCACATAGTGACAAGAAAAGGTTCAAAATCATTTTAGGAAAATGTACAAGTACTGTTCGTTGTTGACTTGGCGGTCGATTACTGGTCAAGCAAAAATCGGAACCTTGCTAATGATTCTCTTTTTTGTATACATGCCTATATTCTTATATCAAGCCCAAAAGATAAAATATAAAATAATTGACAAGATCAAGAACTAATTGTCTTCTTTATTTGAAACAAATAACAGGATTTCAGTGTTGGTTTTACTAATCATAACAATTATATAAAACAAGTAAACATCATCAAAGCATGCAGCGAAAGTAATAGGAATAATACTTGTAAATTAATTAACCGAATTAAAAGTATATGCGTACCTTTTGCGAATCAATGCAATTAGGTGCATAGAAAGCCCCAAATTAAGATCAACGACCAAGAAACCCCAAACCCTAATAAATTAGGGTTTATATAATTCGACCACATCAAAAGTCGAATACCCAAGATATGCAAACGCAAGTGTATTTGCTCTTCGTTCTTGTACACACGTATTAGTAACGAATCAATGAGAAAAGCTAGGTCCTTGATCACAATAGATTAACCAAACATCTTTGTTATGCTCAAGGTCACTTGCAAATCCCTTTCATAGGGTTTTGCTTCGTCGACCTAAGAACAAGAGGGAAGAAAGAAGAAGTTTGGTCTTCTATTGAAATCTAGTGTACCAAAGGATGAATACATGAGGATGTATTTATAGCCTTATGGTAGATGTCAAGATTGCTATAGTATCCGATGTAGGATTCTATAGTTTTAAAACCAAGCCCAAAAGGGATTCCTAAAACCTTCTCTTGACTTGTTAACTTTTCTTCATATTCCGTTGACATTTAATGACCGATAATCAAAACTCGTCAAATATTAAATATCATTAAGTATTTATTTCGTGATCAAATAATTAAATATAACATTTTATATATTAATTATTTATACATTGATTCTCATACGTAATGTGTGCAATCCAGAAGTCTCAAGTTGAATCGGTCATACTAATATTAATAATTATCCATAAACCTTTCAGCTCCCACTTGGATATTACTTAATATAGTAATGACATTGGTTAGTCTAGTTTTAACACGCCAATGCTGGTCGAATCGAGCATGGTCTCTGGAAAAACCATTTAATGATTCATCATTTTTACTTATCCTTTTGTTACTAATACTACATTAACTATGAATATGGATCAAGTCATATCATAAGTTAATATTACATTTCTCGTTGTATTTGATTGAACAAGATTACCAATCGTCTGAGCGTATTCGGATATAGATCTTGGGTAAGGCCTTACAAACATCTTGCCAATCCTACGAGGGGCCCAAATATAGTATTATGCTTTGAAACAAATTCAAAGGAACAAATTCTCTTGACTACAAACATAACTTATGAACTTTGTAACACCGAAAATAGCCCTTATAACTACCAGTTACGGATAGCGTTAGACTATCTTACACAAATGCACTACATTCATATCAGTTATCTGGTATCTCAAGTCTGAGGATAAACACTTCATGATATACTTAATGACAAAGATCCATAAAGTATCATTATGTAAAGTTGGGATCGTCTATATTCAATTCATTGAATATCATGTGAATTTGACATGTCCCACGCATCAATATACTTAATGTATATTCTACCAAAACTTCAGTTTGTCTTAATTCAATGACATTCCCACATCATTGATCGACAACGGACTTTTAGAATAACATAAGTTATTCACGGATTAAACATGCAAATATAGGATATAATATTAAGAAAATGAAAATAAACATAACCAATATTTTATTTCATTTAAATAATATTTGTTCAAAACATCCCTTATCCAAATACTAAATAGATCAATGCATGATAATACTTGTTAATGAATTATGCCTCAAGTAATGACAATCATACTTGTTGACAAGGCATAATTTCAACTAACTTTGATCTATTGGAATTTTGAGAATACTTATTTCAAGAATTCAACTAGTAAAGTTCTTGTATGTGTGCATTCAAAATATCTTGATATTGCCACATAATATTTCATAAAGTGTGTGACATCCTCAACCACTAATTTATGACAATCAAACTTTCAAACATTTTAAAGTTTAAAGTATTCTTATTCTTTATTGTATAATGCAACTATGCTCTTAGTTGAGCACAACTAGTTCGCATGGCCATCAACAAGGATGAATCCTCCCATGACTAGTATTGAGTGTCATCTCAATTAAACCAGCATCATTGTATACAAACAACAATATGCTCTTTAAAAATTTTAGTAAACTTCAATATCTAATGTAATGTTTGATGCCTTCAAACTTTCAAGTTTGTCAACTATGACAATTTCACAACAATTGTTGTATTGCTCATCCATAGAATTTTGAGGGCAACTCGAGTGAGGAATGTAATTCTAGATTCAAACATATTCCATTAGAATATTCATTACACTAGTTATCTAATAACTTCATTAGATATCAATGTTGTCAAATCATCTTGCATTCAAGCATGATACAACAATAACATGATGTACATGAAAAATCCATATGTCAAACAAAGATTTAATTCATGTTCTACATATCCATTTACAAATGATATATCATGTTCTATTAGACTCATTTATTCATCCGCACATGTTTATTAATAATAAACATATATTCCAAGGTTGTATGTCTTATTATCAAAATCTTTCATGTGAAGTTCCATTCCAAATTAAACTAACATTTATCTTAGATGGAATGTTACTACCCACAACATATAAGATTTAAAGAAAATAAACATAATACTCCCACTAGCTTTCAGGAATACTTAGAAATTATCTTATTTTAATTTAAAACCAAAACTTAGATTTAATAGTTAAACATAAGAATCATCTCCTAGATGCATGCATATATCCATTCATGGATTCTTGCGGTTTGTACATTTCCAAAGATTATGTGAATTCATAAAACTCCTTTCGATTGCTTATCGTCCTCGTAAAAGCAATCACATAAGAAATAGTTTTAATATTCCATTGTCAATTTTCATATCAATGAAAATAAGTATGACAATCATAATCATTATATATTTAATGTGTCTAGGAAAGAATATTCAACCACAGTTAATTGCTTAAGTGTGATTAATAATCTATTCACAAGTCATGCATTAAACATATGTACAATATTGTCCATATGATTTCTACACAAAGATTTAAACCACTAGGGTTTTCCTTCTTTTGAAGAAACTCATCTTTATTAAGATAAACCAAGTTTCGAAAGTTGATTATCTTTATGAACAGCATCATGTCATTCATAGTATGAATAATTTACCACAATTCAATATTAGGTAAATGCATCATCATGATTAACAGGTTTACCATAATCCTGCAACTCATATATCTCAGCACATCAATCAATTATCTGAAAATCCTTACGGATCTATGAATGAGAATTCCACCATCTTGAGGTCTATCATATTTGACCTCATCATGATATTACTAGTGTATTTTAGAAGATTATGTGTTTTGTAATTGTAATTTAATATCTTCAAGATTAAACAAAACTCCCACTTGCTTTTGTAATTTAAAGACTATCTATAAATACTTTAGCAATTAGAACAACACCAAATTATTTTCTTTTGGGATATTACAAATCACATTAACAGTTCATAATTCTTGTTCATTAATAACCTACTCCATAAGTAGTTTTAACAAATTAGAACTTTAATATAAGACTCAATGTGATTCATCACATTCCATACTAAAATGGTGTCTTAATAATCTTCTAGGTTTGAGTTTTATTAAGTATATCTAATCAATACTCAATTTTCTAACCTTGATAACTTTTGGAAGAAAAGAAGATATAGTTATCTTGAATCAAATAATATAACAAATGTTTGATTCTTCTAACTGAACATTTCATATACATCTGATATTTCATTAGAATTAATATTGTAAGAAAATATAACAATATGTAAGATAAACTTATTCCATTTGGCTTACCTATTTACCAACTAAGTCAACTTAATGGTATAATAGAATTCCAAGCCAATTGCATGTTTTATAACATAAGTATTCTTTTACCAAGTCAAAAGACATACAGATTATAATATCTTACTTTATATTATAAGTCTTGTAATAATGAAAAGACTTCATGTTTGTGACTTTACAAAGAAACACATAAACATTTATAATTTAAAGTTATTATGAACACCACGCCATGGTTTCAATTAATTAATTTTCAAGTTAAAAAACTATTTATGTCATTTCAAGAATACACAAATATTTAAAATAGCATTAGGTTACTTTATTTATTTATGTCATTCCAAGTGTGTCAACAAGAAACTGCAAAAGCATCCACGCCCGATCCCACGACAAGTGGAGATTTACCTTGAGATTACAATCTAGCCAAGATCTCACTTAAACTAAAATGTAACTTCAAGTGTTTCTATATTTTGAATGACATAAGACATAAAAGTAGTCTATGTTATAATCTTGACACATGTTCTATAAGCAAGACAATCTTATTAGAACGTTAATCTCTTACCCTACGATCAAGAGAATCCATTAATCATATTTGTATGTGTTGTTCCTTTGCACACAATAAATGCTTCTCCCACTTGTGCATAGAACAACATCATATAGTAGATAAACACCATGACATTCATTTGTTTATGTGAGCAATATGATAGTGTCATAGATATATAAGCATTACGTTAAGTGGATGTAGGAGCACTTAATTATCAAGGAAACGTTCACGACTATCCTTGAGAATATGAATGTCTACATTTTTGAACGTAATGTATTATTTCAAGAAACTCTAGAAATAATCTGAGTTACTACCAAGATAATAAATCTTGTAACTCCCACTGAATTAGACAACGTTACAATAATGTCTTATTCAGTAATACACCATACTCCCACTGGATTTGACAACATTGTAAGTGTTTCATTAATCAGTGAAAATAGCGTGCTATTACGTTGCTACCCCTTTGTAAGACCATTCGTAAGTGTATTCTACTTTGTAGATGATGAATAATCCATCATGCTATTAACTTGAAAAATTGAGCATGCAATTTCTTCCTTAATAGGTCTACTATCCCCACAATGGTGTGTAGCACCTTTAATTGGTCAAATCAAAACAACTAGATAAAAAAAATACTAGTTTGTCTTTTACCAATTTTGCGGTAATTAGTCTAGATTCTAATTTAATAACTCATAAAATGTCAAACATGTTTTCTAGTTGACCAAAATGTCATATAAGAATTCAATCACCAACAAAAGGTAATGAAATCTCTTAAGGAAAACATGGTGTGCAATTTTCTTAACTATTAAAGTTGCTATGAGTTATATTAGAATTTAGACAATTCTAATGTTCCTAACATACCTTTCTAAATCATGAAAAGGAATAGGATTGAGTCTCACTCTTCTTTCATGGAAAAGAGTTTATGTTTGTCTTTTAGTAAATTTTTCTTGATCAAACATTTGTTTGAAAGCAGAACTAGATCAATTTACCAAAGCCCAAACCACGTTTACGGTTTAATGTTGCATTAATACAATCAAAAGAATTAACAAAATTCAATTTTTAGTATTTTCGATAATTAAATCTTTCAAGAAAATAAAATACCCTTAGGTCAATATTCATATTAACCATAGAATTTTCCTTGAATCTAGGACCCTCATTATCATAGTTTCACCACATCGGTTGATCTGCTAGTGATGAAAGTATAGAATAGGTAATTGTCGAAGAACAATAATTGACAAACAAGTTTTCAATTCCTAGAAAATATGGGATTTACAATTTTGCCAAACAATTATGCAAAATGTAAGCATGTTTTATCCCATCTTATGCCTTAAGTTATAGGTCTCACTAACTAACTTAATTAAGATGTCTAATTTAGAAACGCAAATTATTAAGTGAGGTCTCACACAACATAAAGATTCACCTTGTCATTGTAATCTAGCTCAAGGTCTCACATAACTAAATTACAACTTCAAGTGTTTCATATCATTAGATGGCATAAACTTAAATTTTAAAGGGTACAATTTTTTGTGTGTAATCAAAACTTATGTATGAAGAAGCATGCATACATCTTCATAACAAAAATTTCAAAACCTTACTCATAGTTTTAAATTGCTAAGATTAAATTCTACAAAGTTTTAATCGATGCGTTGAGAAACTTACAACTTTGCACTAAGATGCTTCGCACATAGAATAGTTATAATAGGTAGCTCCAATCGACGCCGCAGGGGAGGACCGAGGTAAGCCTGAAGCATAACCTTAGACATCCTTCGGTGTATTTGTGCACTTCTTTAAACCCCTTTCTAGTTTGTTCTAGTGGGTGAGCCGTTCTAACCATTTAGTACAGTCACATCAATCGATTAAAAGTTCAAGATTTAATACTTAGAAAACAAATCAAATTTCGCCATTATTTAGTCCATTTAATTTTCTATTCTCAAAAACCCTTTTTGCTTACTAACGTGTCATACAATATAAACAAAAGGCATTTTAATAAAAATTAAACAAACTCAAATAATATACATATAACTTAACAATTAACATATGTAAAAACAATTAGCCACATGCATAATTATTTCGATAAAACCATGATAATCAATTCTAGGTTTAATAATGCATATGTTTAACCAAGACTTCCACGTGTTTTCACCAAGTACAACGTGAGCCACATACATCGATGAATCGATTGCGTAAGTCTTAGCTAAAACACATACCACATAGCACATAATTGATTCATTAGATAATTGAGGTTTTCCCCAATTCAATATTTATCAAACGAATTGCATGTGAATAAACTTAACAATTGATATAAATATATACTTAACAATTTAATCATATAATCAATACTCCATGGCAAAACATGCATGTTCCACCATGGATTCCGCATAACAATTATCACCCAAGATACGCATATTACATGACACATAACAATTATTCATTAATTAACCACATAAAATTAGCATGCAACCTAGGGTTTCTACAAGTTTTACAAAAAAATAAAACCTAATTAAAAATAAAAAGTATTCGACCCAATATTAAAAAATTAGGGTTCCAATTTTCAAAACCCTATAAACCATAAAAGCATGTAATAATCATAAAGATTCAATTTTATGTGTTTGGTAATTAATTATAACATATTAACGGCTCGTGATGCCCTTTGTTGGGTTTACTAATCATAACAATTATATAAAACAAGTAAACATCATCAAAGCATCAGTGAAGTAATAGGAATAATACTTGTAAATTAATTAACGAATTAAAAGTATATCGTACCTGCGAATCAATGCAATTAGGGTTCATGAAAGCCCCAAATTAAGATCAACGACCAAGAAACCCTAAACCTAATAAATTAGGGTTTATATAATTCGACCACATCAAAAGTCGAATACCCAAGATATGCAAACATAAGTGTATTTGCTCTTCGTTCTTGTACACACGTATTAGTAGCGAATCAATGAGAAAAGCTAGGTCCTTGATCACAATAGATTACCAAACACCTTTGTTATGCTCAAGGTCACTCGCAAATCCCTTTCATGGGGTTTTGCTTCGTCGACCTAAGAACAAGAGGGAAGAAAGAAGAAGTTTGGCCTTCTATTGAAATCTAGTGTACCAAAGGATGAATACATGGGGATGTATTTATAGCCTTATGGTAGATGTCAAAATTGCTATAGTATCCGATGTGGGATTCTATAGTTTCGGCAAACACAAGCCCAAAAGAGGATTCCAAAACCTTCTCTGACTTGCTTTTCTTCATATCCGTTGACATTTAATGACCGATAATCAAAACTCGTCAAATATTAAATATCATTAAGTATTTATTTTGTGATCAAATAATTAATATTACTAGTAATAATTATCCATAAACCTTTCATTAAATACATTGCTTTAAGAAATATGCATACAGTTTTGCTAAACATTCCAACTACCTAGACATATATATATATATATATATATATATATATATATATATATATATATATATATATAATATATGATATTGTGTGTGTGTGTGTGTGTGTGTGTGGTGTGTGGGATGCAATTTTAATAGTCCCGTAAAATACAGGGTGTGCATTCAGTTCAGCGACATTAGCATTGGCACGACCAGAAAAAATTAAAGAGGTTAATTAAGTTATTGCTGGAAAACTATTGTTTTCTATGGTTTTAATCATTTGGACAAACATTAGAAACTAAGACCAACCCTCCTAGGAGGTTTGTTTAGAAGGTTGGGATCGACTTTCTTATTTTACCTGCTAAAGATATCGTGTTCAAGTCACACATTTCAATATTAGACAAAAACTGATACCTTTGGCACTCCACCTTCTAGAAAAATTCCAAATCAGATTAAATTACAATAGAGTTTCTTAATAAATTATCCTGTGAAAAAAAAAAATCAATAAATTTCAGACACTATGGCTAGTTACTGAAAAGGAACACAAATGAAACATAATTTCTTGCTAGAAAGCCATGGTTTTCCTTGAATTACATACTTATTGCATATAACAAATGAAGGATTCCGGCAGTGAAGCTGAAGAAGAACTGGTTAGCTTGGATGATTGTGTGTCTTCACTTGAACATGAACAGCTGGCGTTCTCTTCCAGGCCCTGTGAGATCAATAGTAGGTGAAGCCCAAATTATGATAGGGGTCGCTGCAAAAATGGCTGTCGGCACAGTTTTTGGAAGGTCAGGAAGTGGTGCTTCAAAGTTAAGAACTTGAATTGCTTGCTTTATAGTAGGCCTTACGTTGGGATCAGGGTGAGCACACCAAAGTCCTACAATGATCAAACGTTCCATCTCTCCCTCATCAAAATCGGCATCAAGTTTAGAATCGGCTGCTTGACTAAGTTTTCCTCTTCCATAGAGATCCCAAACATAGTCAACCAGTCTTATATGACCGTCTTTAGCCATGGGATCTAGGGGTTTCTTACCAGTGGCTATTTCAAGTGCTACAACTCCAAAACTATAAACATCTGATACCTTACCTGCCTTGCCGGTCAGAATACATTCAGGAGCCATGTAACCCATTGTACCTGCCAATATTGTGGTTTGTGACCCTTTTTCATGATCAACAAGCCTAGCTAAACCAAAATCTCCAAGCTTAGCATTGAAATTGGAGTCGAGCATAATGTTGCTCGTTTTGATATCTCTATGCAAGACGCATTGTTCCCATTCCTCCTGAAGATAAAGCAATGCTGAGGCCAAACCTCGAGCGATATTATACCTCATTGCCCAAGTCAACAAACGATTTCCTTTGAAGAGATGAGAATCCAAGCTACCATTCGACATGTATTCATAGATAAGTAGGAGTTCTTTACCTTCATGGCACCAACCGATGAGTTGCACCAAATTTCTGTGTCTCAGTCGGCTAATGGTCTTCAGTTCTGCTGCATATTCCTTTATTCCTTGTTTGGATCCACTTGAGATCTTCTTGACAGCCATATTAATATTCATTTCCTTCAAGAAACCTTTATAAACGGCACCAAAACCCCCTTGTCCAATTTTTTTACTTTCTGAAAAGTTTTTGTTGCAAGGGCCAGTGCCTTGTACGAGAACTTTTGTGGTCTCCATCTCAAATTCCTGTGTAGCACCAAGCTCATCATCATCTTTCTTTTGGCATATAATCCTTTTCTTTTTAAAAGAGCCAAAGAAGAAACATCCACCAATTAAAGCGCATACTGAGAAACCTAGACCAAGACCAATACCCAACACGACCTTCAGCGGTCCACTATCAGGAGCAGCAGCAACCGTGTCTGCAGCTGACGGGCTGGGGGCAGAACCGTTTATGATGATCTCTGAACCAACTGGACCAATGATCGTTTCATCAATTGGTAAACTTGAAGTAAAATCCCAAGAATGAAGAGTGTGAATCTCAAAATACTTACCAGTGGAGGCTGAAAAACCAATTCTAACATAATCCGGTAGATACTTTTTAAGATCAATTTGTGTGCTAATTCTTTGTGTGAAAAAATTACCGTCTTTACTGAAACCAATAAAGGCAACACTTAGCCTTTGTGCACTAGAATTATAACTCACCCTTGCTACGTTCTTTTGCCCTTTGGAAACAAGATTTGACCATGTCACATTACTAACCGATACCATGGAATTGATGTTAATACCAACATGATCATCATCCGGGTCCCATTGATTTTTAAAAGTATCAAACTCCACTGCTACAAATGGATTCGAAGTCGAGTTGAGCACCTGGTCACCACCCACAAGCCCAATACCACTACCTTCTTGTTTATCAGGAATCTCAAATTTTTCTGGCGCAAGAAAGAATGCTATCCCATCTCCATAGACAGGCTGATTCCCGGAATTTATTGTGAATGAAAATTGGGTAGTGAAGTCAGCTAACTGTCCTGAATCTTTGTCCCAAAGACGAAACAATTTCTGATATGTGACTCTACCTGTACTCCATTCCATTCCCATGTCTGCCTGATTTCTTGTTAGCTGAATGACCGGACTAGAAGGTGCAGCATCTCCGGAATAATTTAGTTCATGATTATTGGGGTTGAAACTAGTGAAGTTAAACGTTAGCTTTGCGAAAGATGGAACCAAGAAAAGTAAATACACGATAACAATCATGGGAGAAGACTGATGATGAATACGGGCCAACATTTCACTTACGAAACTATAGACCTTACATTCAGAATCAAAGAGTTTGAAATATTTGAGACATTGGCAATATGTCCTTATAATTTGACAAACAATAATATAGACAATAAGACAATGTGGTTTATATTTGGCCTGCAAATTTGACATACTTGGCTAAATCATGGTAACAATCAAGTATTCTGTCCTGGAGTTAGTAGTCGACGTCGAATTTATCACCTGGCCAAAACTGTGATTTGTTGGCACCTTAAAAAAATGTAGTTATTAACTTGTAGTAGCTGAAATTACCGAAAGCACTAATCTAAAGAGGCAATTTTCTGGCGCCAGAAAGAACCATTGTAAGTGACAGCATAGTAAACATCGACGTCTTCCTAAGTTGTTAGTTATCCACAACCATCTACCGAGTTTTATATTAGCCTAAAAAAAACTATGCGATGAACAAATTTACTCCATTAAACTTTGTTCATTCTAATTTATATGCATCATACAGTTTTAAAAAGTGCATATATTACAGTGTTAACAATTTTATAAATATTTTGATTAGTTATAACATGCAAATAAGCACTTATCATTACTTAAACTAAAAAAATACTCTAATTTTCTCGTGTTAGTAGAAAATATTTCTTGAATTGTGAAACATAAGATTCTCTTATTGGACCACGTGTGATTTGAATAGTGGTCGCACACTTCCTAGGACTTCCTCGGAACATTACAAAGGTCTCTTTGCCTTTACTTATTTTTTGACCTAACACATGTGATGAATGCAAACAAAGGTGCAGAGATACATTTTAATTTTAAATTTAGAGTAAATTGCAAAATTCGTCCTTATAGTTTAGTCAAATTGCAAGTTCAGTATCTATCATTTTAAAATACAAAACGGATGATTGGCAGGTGACCAACCTTCGCAAACCTACGATCTTTGGTCAGATGATCAACCTTCTTGCAATTATCATGCTTGAGCTTGGCGGGGGTATAGGGTGTGGTGGCGTTGACACTTCACACTTGGAAAGAGTACGGCATAGCCCTTCTCGATTGGGCGGCAACATAGACCCTAACACCTTTTGCCTCTTATGGGTTGTTGGGCATAATTTCTTCCACTGATTCTCATCCCCCTCTTGTTGTTGTTGTTGTTGTTGTTGTTGTTGTTGTTGTTGTTGTTGTTGTTCGTTGTTCTGTTGACATCTCAAGCGACTCTAGCTGCACAACGGTCCATAAGGTTGTGAGACATTCAGATCGTCTCATCAAGTGTGCTTGGGTCAAACAAGGTCATTCCTTGAATCTTGGGTGGAAGTTTCTAGATGTACCTCTCAATCAGCCTATTAGTGGTGACCATAGCTGGGTAAAGTAATGACAATTCTTGGAAGCGGTTGATGTAAGTTGCTATATCAACACCCTTGGCAACAAGGTTCTAAAATTCCACTTCCATTTTCTGCACCTCATTTCGATGATGCCCATCCATCATCAACTTCTTGGTCTAGTCAAGTAGTCTCATAAGCAGTTGACCAATAGGTTTGGTGTATGCATTCCACCATGATAATGCACCAACTAAAAGTGTGCACGTAGCATACTTAACTTTACAGTCTTATGCACAATTGCATATGAGAAACACATATTCTAGCCTTTCGAACCATCGGGTCACACCGACAGCTCATTCTGTTCCACTAAAATTGTCGGGATTGCAATTAATAAACTCCTTGGATGAGCAACCACGAGTTGTGGGCCCCACCCTGACTGCAATATCACTTGTTTCATTGTTAACATCGTTACCGTTGTTGCGGTTAGCTTCATAGTTGGCAATGGCATCAACAAATCGTTGTGCCACAAGTCGCTCAATTACTGCTGAACTCATAAATTGTCTTTTTGGTGGCATGTTTCTTATAAATCACAAGAGATAACAATAATGAGAATCTATAAGTAGTAAAGATCATCACATGCATAAATACAATAACGACATGTATAAGTAAAATCACGACAATCATAGATATAATCACGACACGTGTACATAATCACAACACATATAAAATGAACAACCACGACAACATGAATCAATATCACAATATAGCGTAATCATAACCAACTTCATAGAATTAATAATGTTACACATCTCGTGGCTACAATAATGTTAGATGTTTTTTTACTTCACCTAAAAATGGTAGTTTAGTAACTTTGGTACTACATAGCTTAACTTGTATTATAAGGGTAGTTTGGTAATTTTAGTTTGGTCAAGTATCTTAAGAAGTAGGAAGTGTTTTTAAGTCGGTTATTTCACTCTTATAAAGAGTAGTAACTGTAACTTGTAACCGTTAGATTTGACTCTTCATAAATAAAATATCAGCTTTGGTGCTTTAGCCACTGATCTTGTTTTTCTGCTATGGTCTGATCTTTTGCTGTTGGTCTTTGGTCTATTGTTCCTGATTATCCTTCCTCATAAATCCTAACAAATTGGTATCACAGCCAATCGATTATTTTGAAGCAAGTTGAAATTGTTTGAAGTTTCAGATTCGTTTGGGTTACCTGATCAAATATCAATCCGAAGTTTTTGAATCGTCTTCCTCTTCTGGTTGATTTCAAGAATCAAACACTTCACATCTTTTGAATTCGTTTTGTGTTTGGTAGCTACTGACTCAAATATTTGAAGATATCAGGTTTTTGATTTGGGATTTTTTCTCTTTGTTCAATCGATTTTATTGCTTCTGCTTGTTTGATAGTTGAAGGTGTTTGTTGATTCGGATTAGGGATAGTCAGAATTTGTGTTGAATTGATCGGTTTCTGTAGAGATTATCTAATCTCTGTTTGTTTTTGGATCGATTACATATTGGGTTTGAACTTGGGCTTTCTCTTTTGTGGGTTTTCTTTTGTTAAACAATAACAGAAATTGTTTGTTATTTAGTAGTAAAACCCATTTGGATAAATTATGTCTTCTCAATTATCCTCAGTAGTTAGTAGTATTAGTATTGAGAAGTTTAATGAGAAAAGTAACTTTAGTTTGTGGCGAATTAAAATTTGAGCCTTATTGAAACAACAACGCATTTGGGCACCACTAGCCGGTCCCAAACCGGCTGATATGACGGATGCAAAATAAGCCTCACAAGATGAAAATGCCCATTCCACTATTTTTCTATCTTTATTGGATGAGGTTCTTTGCGAGGTTGCGGATGAAGAAACAGCTTCCGGTGTGTGGAAGAAGTTAGAAAAGATTTATATGACAAATTCGTTGACGAATAAGTTGTTATTGAAGCAACATTTTTTTTTTGCTTTGAATGAGAGAAGGTTCATCATTAAAAGATCATCTTGATGCTGAACTCGATCTTGATGGACCTGAAAAATGTTGAAGTCAAGATTGATGATGAAGATGTTGCTCTTATTCTCCTAGTATCGTTACCTCCCTCGTTTAAAAACTTTGTAAACTCCTTCGTTGTTGGTAAAGACACTATCACATTAGAAGATGTACGATCCGGTTTGCATTCTCGAGCCGTCATCAAGCATCGGAAACTTTGGAATCTCAACCCGTCGGCTTATCAACCACAAGTCGTGATAGGGGTCAATATCGATTTGAAAAGGGTAAAGATAAAGGTGGAGCATCATTAAGTTCTCGAGGTCCCAATCCTCGAGATATTTGTAATTACTGCAAAGAGGAAGGCCATTGGAAGCACAATTGTCCTAAACTTAAAGAAAAATGTTACGTAGCGGCTGTTGCTAAAGACGACTCAGGTTCAGAATGTGAGATGCTTTGAATGTTTTGACCATAATCTTTATTATATAAGTGGGTCATTCGAATTTGAATTTGGTATTTGCATTTGAAGATCGATTTGGTGTTTGAAGACTTGGTTATAATCAGGTCAGTTGAATTTTTGCTCAATCGTTTGGAATTTGTCAGCTTGGAAATTTGCATCTTCGTTTGTCGGGCTTTTGAAGTTTATTGCCCAAATTTTATTATCACTCGTGAAGATCGTTTGAGCCGATTTGTTTGTTTTGGTTGGCCGTTTTGGATTTGTCGGCTAACATTTGATTGTTCATTTTTTTTGAAGTTATCGGCATTTGCTTTGGATCGATTTTGGTTTCGGATTGCTTTTGGGAATCGATCGTTTGATTTGAATTAGGCTATTATCTCTAGCCTTTGGAAGTTTGAATTTTGATTTGAAGTAGGCGAAGGAGTTGAACTCACAGTGGGGATTGTTAGATGTTTTTTGACTTCACCTCCAAATGGTAGTTTAGTAACTTTGGTACTACATAGCTTAGCTTGCAATATAAGGGTAGTTTGGTAATTTTAGTTTGGTCAAGTATCTTAAAAAGTAGGAAATGTTTTTAATTCGGTTATTTCACTCTTATAAAGAGTAGTATCTGTAACTTGTAACCATTAGACTTTGACTCTTCATAAATAAAATATCAGCTTTGGTGCTTTAGCCACTGATCTTGATTTTTTGCTATGGTCTAATCTTCTGCTGCTGGTCTTTGGTCTATTGTTCCTGATTATCCTTCCTCATAAATCCTAACAAATAACAAAAGCAACTATGACATAAATCTACTAAGTGCTACCAGGTGCTCCTCCAAGTGGACTCTCCAAGGCTCTAACTCGTGCTCCAAATCTCGTAACTCTGTCCCCGTTCTCCTGTAAACGGGCTTGAGTATCCTCCACTCTGTGCTCCAAATATCTCATGTGACGTTCCATGCCGTCCTCAAAGATCCTAAATTGGGTCCGAAGTGCATGCTCGCTGGCCTGAGTGCGTGCCAACTGGTCCTCCAAAGCTGTAATCCGCTCCAGTGCAGACGTGAGCCCACCATGATGTGAGCACAAAACCTGCTGAGTAGCCTCTGCAATGAGGAAAGTATCCTCGGTCTGGATCTCTAAACTGTCATGCAACTCCGCAACCCGATTACGAGTCTCACTTAATGCTGTCTAAATACCATCAATATCTTGTCGTGTGAGCAGGTTACCCTCTCACATCATCTCGACATCATCCTCGATGGCCTTAGGCCTGACCAATGGGATCTTGTCCAGATGGTCCAAAACACTTCTTAATCGATCCTCATGATGTGCCATGCGCACCACTAGTGTAGGAATCGTACGTTGTCTAGCTACAGCAGCCCATAGAACTCTCGCCTACCTCAAATCTACAAGGTGGGTCAGTCTTGGTAATGGCCTTGGCCGTAGTCTTAGGGGCAGTAGCTGGAGATGGTGATGGTGTGAGGAACCATGCCCTCTTCTGAGGCGGCCAGACATCCTCGAGAATAGAGTCTCTGCGAGGTGGTAATGGTGGTAGTGGTGAAGGTGATGGCATTGGTGAGGGTGATGGTGTAATGAGGGTGGTGACGTTGGGAAGAGTAGTGGTGATGTCGGTGATGGTGGTGGTGAAGGTATGGGTGATGATGGTGCTGATGATAGTGATGATTAGGGGTAGAAACAAGCCGAGCGGAGCCCGAGCCTGCCGGAGCTCGAGCTCGAATAGTTTATATGTATAAAGCTCGAGCTCGGTCTCGAGCTCGTTTTGAGCCTCATATTTTGAGCTCGAGCTTGGCTCATAAATTTTTTCAAAAGCACGAGCTCGGCTCGGGCTCGACTAACTTATATAACGTGTTGAATGAAATAAAGCTCGAAAGCTCGTTAATCACACTAGGCTCAAGCTCATTTATACGTGGTTATATGTATAGAAAAATATATATACGAATATATTTTTAGGGCGCGTTTAGGCTTGCAAGCCTAATCAAGCTTTCTTTTGTATCTGAGTTTAATAAATCTTTTGAACCTAAAACATAGTGGCAAGCTTGTAATGATCAGTATTGGGTTGATGCAATGAACAAGGAAATGAATGCCCTTTATAGTAATGATACTATTGAAGTTTGTAAAGCTATAGGTAGTAAATAGGTTTGTAAGATTAAGTATAAATCAACAGGAGAGATAGAAAGGTATAAGAGTAGACTTGTTGCCAAAGGGTATAATAAAGAAGAAGGTGTGTACTATGATGAGACATTTTCTCCTGTTGTGAAAATAGTTACTGTTAGGTGCATTATTAATCTTGTTGTTCAAATGAGTTGGCCTATTTTTCAACTTAATGCTAATAATGCTTTTCTTTCTGGTGATCTTGATGGAACTGTTTATATGGAACTGTTTAATGCTAATAATGCTTTTCTTTATGGTGATCTTGATGGAACTGCTAATAATGCTTTTTATATGGTGATCTTAAAAAGTCATTGTATGGGTTAGAAGAAGCACTTAGACAGTGGAATGCTAACTTAACTAGTGCCTTCTTGAGAATGGTTTTAAGCAGAGTAAAAGTGACTATTCTTTGTTTACAAGAATGACTCTGGTAACTTTGTTGCTTTGCCTGTTTATGTTGATGACATTATTGTCACTAGTAACAATTTAAAAGAGATTGAAAACTTTAAAGTTTTTTTGAAATCTAAATTTCAAATCAAAGATTTGGGAAAACTTAAGTATTTCTTGGGTATTGAAGTGATTGAAACCGATCAAGAGGTGTGTTTGTCACAAAGAAAATATTGTTTGGATCTTCTAACAGATTTTGGCTTGTTAGCCTGTAAACCAACTACTTTTCCTCTTGAACAAAATTTGTTTTTAACTAGGCCTGATATTGCATATTTTGTCCATTGCAGCATTGCTTGAGTCTGTTTATGCATAAGCCTCTTAAGTCTCACCTTAGGGTTGCTCTGAAGGTACATAGGTACTTGAAGGGATCACAAGGGAAAGGGATTCATATTACCAGGTGCCAAATGCTTCTCTTGAGGGATCACAAGGGAAAGGGTTTCATATTACCAGGTGCCCAAATGCTTCTCTTGAAGCATTTGTTGATGCAGATTGGGCAAAATGTGTTATTTCTAGAAAATCTGTTACTGGTTACTGTTTTTTTTAAATAGTTCATTAGTTTCATGGAAAAGAAAAAAAGCAAAATACTATTTTAAAATCTTTTGCAGAGGATGAGTATAGAGTTATAGCCTTTGTTTGACTAAAGATGGATAGTTGAGGAACTAAAGTTGACCAAGATGGAAAGACCAAAGAGTTGGATTATATAAGCTCATAACAAGCTAGGGTTTCTTCATAACTCCTATCCGTTTTTCACACAGTTTCTCTGTCTCATTCGATATCAACCAAAAGCAGTTATTGTGATCTTTGAAGTTCTGTGTTATTGTGAGTTTGTGGTTTGTAATAGAACTATTGGTAATATAGTCAATAGGCTTTTACTTGATTAGCAGTGGCTAGTTTTGTGGTGATTCTTGAGATTCAGTTTATGGTTCTGATTTGGATCAGTTTCTTATTGATTTTGTTGTTTGGTGTTTAGTTGATAATAAAGTTTTTGAATTGAAATTCAATACTTAATTTCTGGTTTATTCATAGTTTTTAGCAAATTATTTTTCTTTTTAGAGTTAATTACATAAATGGTCCTTGTGGTTTGTCGGGTTTCACGGGTTTAGTCCCTATACTTTTTTTTTGTGGATCTCGTCCCTGTGGTTTTGACACGTTACGGGTTTGGTCCATTGACCATTTTTTCTGTTAGTTTGACCGTCAAGGATGGTTAAAATGACACTTATACCCTCGTTGTTTGTCTCGTATAACAGATTTAGTCATTTTTATTTTTTTTTATTTATTATTATTATTTTTAACTAACATTAGTACTAAATTTTTAATTCTTTTTTTTTTTTGTAAATTTTTATTTTTATTTCTTATCACATATTTATGTCATTTTTTTTTTAAAGTTTAAAGTTTATTTTTTTTAAACAGATAATGTCAAAACTTTAAAAACAATATTTTTTTAACAATTATTTTTAACAAATTAAAAATATAATATTTTAACAATTTTTTTAATTTAATATTTTATTATTATTTTTTAATTTTTTAACATATTAAAAATTTTATAATTGGGAACATTTTTTTTTAATTCAAAAAAAAAATTAAAATTTTGACGGATTATGTCAAAACTTTTACAGAAATTATGTCAAAACTTTTTTTGTCAAAAAAATTGTAAAAAAAAATAAATAAATAAAAATAAAAATAAAAATAAAAATTTAAATATGACTTAATGAATGACGAAAATTTAACCAAATTTTTTAAAAAGCTTTTTGTGAAAATTTTATAAAAAAAATCTCTTAAATAGTTCAAAATTTTTTTAAGAAATCTGTCTAAAAAGTTTAAAAAAATATATGTGAAAAACTTACTTAAAAATTTCGGACGATTAAATTTTTGAAATAAAAAAATTATTAATAATTTTTTTTTAATAATATTATTAATGAAAAATTCGGACAAAAAAATTTAACCACCCACGAGGACCAAAAAAATTCGGAAAAATAAAATTATTAATAATATTATTAACAAAAAATTTGGAAAAAAAAATAAAAAATGTAGGGACCATATTCGTGATATGCTACAAAACAGGAATGGCTCTGATAGGAGGGTATTTAAGTCATTTCAGCCATTTAAACACCCACTTGACGGTCAAACTAACAGAAAAAATGGTTAAGGGACCAAACCCGTAACGGGTCTAAACCGAGGACGAGATCCGCAAAAAAAATATAGGGACTAAACCCATAAAAGCCGACAAACCACATGGACCATTTATGTAATTAACTCTTCTTTTTACAAAGTTGAAATAGAAATGATAAACCATATAGAAGGGTCAATGTCATAAAATAGACATATACGCTTTACTATGGAACATTTTAGTAATTAAACTTATATGTTGGACTGATTTAGTTTATACGTGTTTTCAGCCGACCAAAATAGTTAATATTATTTCTATTTTTGAACCAGGAATCTGCATAACCGGTCAAGTTGTCAAATGTTCTATACGTTACACGACGTTGACATGTTTTGATGTTTTTGGTTGATGTGCTATGAAAACAGGCCAAAAGAAGGAAGTACAAGTATGTAAAATTTATCCCTTTTTCTTATCATGTCCGCAAAATTGTGTCAACATTCTAGTGTAATTCATGACATGTTAGGCAACTTGGCTTGTTTTACCTATTTGTGGTCGAAAAACTAAACGGTCTAAAAAAAGTTTAGTTATTAAATTTTGATCATGGTCGCTTTTACTGGGACACCCAATCGCCTGAAGGTCGCTGGAAAAGAAAAGCTGACGTAACAGATAAAATGAGAGAGATTAGGTGCCATTAAGCATCATTTAATTCAGTTTTGAAATCATAAAACTTTGTTAAATACTAAAAAGGACACTTTTCAATAAAATACTAAAATGATAGAATAAAAAAGGACACTTTTCCATAAAATACTAAAAAGATAATTGGTCCAACAAGACATTACATTGGTTAATGCCAAATAAAAGCATTCAACGACTTTCTTCTTTGAGCCTTCATCGTACTATCCTCAAGTTAGAAATTAGTAAGCTTTCTATCTCTAACTATATATGATCTGACTATCTTGTCTTTTTTCCCTAATATATATAGAAAAAAAATGATTTTAAAGATGGTTAATCTTTGATTTACGAATATGATTTCTACATTGAGCATAGTTTTTTGTCAACTCAGATTAAAGCCTGGACGTACTGAGTCGTCGTCGTAGAAACCTTAATAACTATGGGTAGAGGAAAGATCGCGATTCAGAGGATCGACAACGTGACTAGCAGGCAAGTAACTTTCTCGAAAAGAAGCTGTGGATTGTTGAAGAAGGCGAAAGAGTTGTCAGTCCTTTGTGACGCTGAAGTTGGACTTGTGATCTTCTCTAGTACCGGGAGACTACATCAATATGCTAGCTCAAGGTTTTGTTAGCTTTCATAACCTCTCTTTATTTAGATATATGCATATGCTTTACTTCTGTGATAATATTCCTTTAAGCGAAAACCAATAAGTGGAATGACCTTTTTGTTCCCAAGATATATGAGTTTGATTTCTATTTTTGGAGATCTTGCTTAATTTGTAAAGTCAACCACACCGGTTAATCGGATCCATAAGTAGGTGAATGTTTTTTATTCGATAGAGCTAAATATCCGTTTATAGTGAGCGCTGATGAATTAAAGGGTTTTGTGGAAATGGCTAAAAATGAAATTAAGAAAGGGTCTTGATCAAATGAATCTGTGGAAAAAAATAAGCAGTGCACCAAAAACAGATCAAGGCACTGAAGCTTTTTGACTGAGTAAGGTGATATTTTTTTAACAGCATAGTTTATTTAAATAACCTAGAAGGGGGCTAGGAAACAAAATAACACAAGAAGAGAAAATGCATTACAAGGATAGCTAAACCATTCTATCCAACTAAGTGAGTATTTCTTAGCTCTAGTAGAAATCCAAGAGAAGGAATTAAAGATGTTTAGTCGGTGGCTTTGTCCAACATTTCTTTAACTTAGCGATACCTACAAAAGGTGTGTCTATCATCACATAAAATATAGGTTGTGCTCATCAAAGGCGTGTGTGAGAGTATTAGGTTGTCGTTGTGATCTCTTAACATACTGTACTAAAATCTCTCAGCTCTAAATTTTTGGGGTCTCCTTTCAGCTCCTTCATTCCTTACATAACGGCACATGTATTGGATGAATACACGTGCCATTATGTAATTTGATTCCTTGAACATAAGATTAACTATCTCTATGACAGTTAGAAATTAAAAGACATATTACATTCATAGTAACTACTTTGGTCTCAACTAACTAGGTGGATTGGACCTGTTACCCCATAGCTGCATGCTATTAGTTATTGAGGGGCATGATGCTTTGTGGCTCGCCTTCGCTATCTTGGTGTTTAACCCTTCTTGGGTTTGATTCCCGTTGCTAGTTTCTTTAGAACGGAGTGTTTCACTAGCTCTTGCAATATAATTATGGATCAACCCTCTTAACTAGCTTTGGAGCTCCCATCACCAACCCTACCCATTCATTCTAAACCGTATATTACCACCATCAGTCAGCCGCTTCATGAAACCAATCCACAAATACAACCGTTAGATTTCTCAATTAAACCCTCTTGGTGTTCTCCGCTAGCCCGCAACCATGGCTTCCATAAGCGGATTAATTAAGTATTAGGGTCACTAGTTAGCCCACATTTCCAGCATAGAGTCTGACTTAAAACCAATTGACAGTTATGAGAGTAAACCATCAAACTTAATGTTGGCATGCATTAATTTATTTCTTTGTTTCAATGTAAGATTGAGTTTGTACCTAACAGTTAACAATATGTTTGAAAGATCTATATGAGGTGCATGAATGTTTCATATTTGTAAGTGATCAATTTTTGGGGTGATGTCATGTACTAATAATACATGTTCGATGAGATGCCTGGGAATAGTACGTGTATAGCGGCCACGAGAACATTGAGTTCTAATCTTTTGATCCTCCATCTTATGGAAAGGATGTTATATATGAGCCACATGTTGCTGTCTTACCCTAAAACAAGCTTGATTTATGCAAGTTCATAGTCAACAGATGTTCCAAGGTTTTGTTTGGGCTTGGTTTGTAGTCTAGCAAACCTTTAGCGATGACATATCATCTGTTGTCGCTAAGGTTTTGGTCAAAGACAGGCAAAAAAAGTTGTTTTCTTGTCGCTAAACCTATAGTGATGACATCCATCGTCGCTATAAGTGCCCCGTCACGAGAAGTCAAAAATGGCGTAGTGTTATTCACCATTATTGTGGATTATACTTTAGGGTAACATATACACACCAATGGATTTGAAGGCAAACCACCTAGGACAACTAAAGTATAACAACTTTGATCCACCAACATGAGGAGCTTTTCCATCAAGGATGATGTTGAGAGAGTGTGCATGCATGCACAAGCTAGGCCACCTTCATTAGAGATTAATTAATCGGAACCCCTTTACTTTGTTTTTAATGTCTATATACGATGCATTAATCAAGATCTATACACTCAACCTATATATTCCTCGCGGGGTCTGAGTCTATTATCAAGTCCCAAAGGCTTAACTTGATCCACAAAATGAGAAGGGAGATTGAATTTACGTGGAGTTGTACATGTGGTCGGTTTTTCACCATCATGTTACTCCATTGATTCTACGGTTACACTAAGATTCTTTGTATACCAAATGTTTCTCCTTAGTTATTTTATGTAATAAGTAATGATGTAGAATAAAAAAAAGATGGGCAACAACCGAGTGAAATCACATGAACATAAAGTACATGCTGTTGTCCCAACTCTAGATCAATAATATGTAGATTGCAAATTACGTAGTATAAAGTAAATGAATAAGTATTTTTGTCTATTATTTCTAAACGTTACAAATGTGTATGTATATATACAAACTAATCGGTATGTTCCAACCATTGTAATGGTTCGGTTGGTAACTTCCTGTAACTGCCATTTCATAACCACTTTTCGGTTATTATGTTTCTAGTTGGCATGTTTGGTCCTTCGTCTAATAATAATTACATAAGAAGCATAAAGATAAAGATTATCGGTTCACATTCTCCTCCTTAATCTTGATCGTTGCTTCGTCCTAATTCTTGAACTCCGAGCATTTGTCGCATAGTCACGAACTTCAATCTTGGTAGAGCCTTTGTTAGAATGGCTGCTCTTTGTAGTTCTCCGCTGACATGTTCCACATTGATGTGCCCATTCTCTACGCTTTCACGAATGAAATGGTAGCGAATATCGATGTGCTTGCTTCGTCCATGAAAAACTGGGTTCTTGACAAGTGCTATTGCTGAAATGTTGTCGACCTTCAGCGTTATCCTTTTCTCTTCCCATCCAGTTAGTTCACTAAGCAATCGCTTTAACCATAAGGCTTGACATGCTGCTGCAGTAGCCGCCATGAATTCTGATTTACATGATGATAGCGCCCTTTGTTGGTTGCTTCTGAGTACACCAGGTAATAGGTGACTCTCCAAAATAAAATACGATCCCAGTAGTTCCTTTTCCTTGATCAGTGTTGATTCCATAACTACTGTCGCTGTAACCTGTAATCTTGCAGCCGTCTTCTTGCTTGTATATTATGCCATGCTCCTTTGTTCCTTTGATATATCGGATTACTTGCTTTACCGCCTTCAGGTGATGATCCTTCGGGTCTTGCATGAATCTGCTGAGTAGTCCGACTGAGTAACTAAGATTTGGTCTTGTATGCAGTAAGTACCTAAGACTTCCGATTAAGCTTCTGTAATAAGTTGCTTCAACTGAGTTTCCTTCTTCCGCCTTGACCAA
Source organism: Chrysanthemum makinoi (assembly GCA_910596185.1). Classification (NCBI taxonomy): domain Eukaryota; kingdom Viridiplantae; phylum Streptophyta; class Magnoliopsida; order Asterales; family Asteraceae; genus Chrysanthemum; species Chrysanthemum makinoi. The sequence continues at coordinate 316,360,980 of OU343223.1, forward strand.
CTTAGTACCGGTATCCATAGGTATCTTCGTATCATTGATGTCTGCCATACTTGTTTCCTTCAAGATCTTGTTAATATAACCTGTCTGCTTAATTGTAATCTCTCCTCCCATGCGTGTAACTTCTATCCCAAGATAATAAGCTAACAATCCTAAGTCGCTCATTTCAAATATATCCTTCATCTGGGATTTGAATTCTTTGATTTCTTTCTTTGGAGTGCCTGTGATTATCAGATCATCTACGTAGACTCCAACTATAAGTGTAGAATTCTTGTTCCGCTTCGTATAAAATGCTTGTTCTAGATTACATTTCTTAAAGTCTAAAGACTTTAATGTTTGATCAAGCTTCACATTCCAAGCTCTCGGTGCTTGCCTTAAGCCATATAAAGCATTAGTAAGCTTATAGACTTTTCCTGTATTTCCTTGTTGAATAAATCCTTCAGGTTGTGTAACGTAGACTTCTTCCTTCAAATCTCCATGTAAAAAGGCTGATTTTACATCTAAATGATGTACTTGCCATCCATGATATGCTGCTAGTGCTAATATCAACCGAACTGTCTCTATCCGAGCAACCAGTGCAAATACTTCATCGAAGTCTATTCCCTGTTCTTGTACATTACCTTATGCCACTAACCTTGCTTTATACTTGATGATGTTTCCTTTTGCATACCTCTTAGTCTTGTAAACTCATTTGAGTCCTATTGCCTTCTGATTTTCTGGCAATGTAGAAAGAGTCCATGTATTATTCTTGTTGATTGAATCCAATTCAATCTCCATGGCCTCAATCCATTTCTCGTCTGTTGATGCTTCCTTGTAATTACGGGGTTCTTCTTCCGTAAATAACAAACTTTTTGGTTCAACTCTACGTGCATGCCTGTATATTTCTGACATGTTTTTGTATTCACGTACGGGTGTATCATCAAATCTATCTCTTGAGTTCTCTACAGAACTAGTAGTAGCTTCTTCTTCCTCTTCTGAGTGTGGGTCGTAAGTGTGTGCCGGTGGTGTGATTGGTGAAACTGGATCTCGATCTTGTTAAGTGATATGTGTTGTCATCGTTTTCTGTGTTGACTGGTGTAAGGTTTTCATTGTCAACTCCTTCTACCACAAAACTAGCCCAAAATGTGTCTTGTGTGCTCGTATCTTCTTCATCTTTGTTCCAATCCCACGGTTTTGTTTCCATAAACTTTACGTCCCTACTAACATGTTTCTTCTTGGCTATAGGATCATAGAACCTACATGCTTTTGATCCTTCCTCTACTCCTAAGTAAATCAATGATATGCTTCTGTCGTCCAGCTTCTTTAAGTGAGGTATTGTTATATTTGCATAAGTTATGCATCCGAAGATTCTTAGGTTTTCCAGGTTCGTTTTTATGTTGTAGAGTGCCTCATATGGAGTTTTATCTATCAGTGCCCTCGTAGGTACCCTATTGAGTATGTAAATAGCATGTTTAACTGCTTCCGCCCAAAAAGTTAAGGGTAACTTCATTGCTTTCATCATACTCCTTGTAGTTGATAACACTGTCCTATTCCTTCTCTCCACTACTCCATTTTGTTGTGGGGAGTACGGTGTTGTCAACTGTCGTGCTATTCCGTTTTCCTTACAGTACCTTGTGAATTCACCACCTCTATCCGTTCTTAGCATCCTTATCTTCAATTTATCTCCATTTCTATCTTCTGTCTAAATTCCTTGAATGTACTAAACGCCTCATCTTTCGATGTCAGAAAGTAGGCCCACATAAAACGTGTACAATCGTCCACTAACTAGAAAATAAGTTTCTTGCCTGAGTGCGTTGTTGGACTTATAGGACCGCAAAGGTCTCCATATACTAAGTCCAACGGGTTCTTTGATCTGAATTTAGCTAGGTTTGGAAATGGTGTTCTACTGTGTTTTCCTAATAAACATGCGTCACAAATCTGCCCTGCATGATTTATCCTTAGAATTCCTTCTACTAGACCTTTCCTAGTCATCTTGTTTATATCATCAAAGTTCAGATGACCTAATCTAGCATGCCATAACCATGCTTGGTTATCTATATTTGCTAAGAGACATATAGGTGATTCTATCTGTAACTGAATCTTGTAGAGTCGATTCTTAGATCTTTCTACTTTAATCAACAACTTCTTGTTCTTATCATACAAAGTCAACTTGTTTCCATCCATAATGACCTTACAACCTATTTCCGTGAGTTGTCCTAGACTGAGTATGTTGCTCTTGAGGTTTGGTATGTAGTATACTTCCGATACTACCTTATGTTCATGGTTCTTACAACCTAATAGTATAGACCCTCTACCCATTATCTGTACATACGATCCATCTCCAAAAAGTACTCGTCTTATTACGCTTTCATCAATGTCCCTAAAATGACTCTTTATCCCAGTCATATGGTTACTTGCACCATTATCTAAATACCATATGCTTGTATCCGCTGTAGCATATTTCTTTGGTTGAATTTGTTTTTCATTCAACAACACTTCCTTGTGTTCAGTTTCGTGCATAGTCATTAATAGTGATGGTTCATCGTCTTCTAAGATAATGTTTGATTGTTCTGAGTTCTGGTTTTCCTCTACAATTCCTTTTAAGATGTCCGATTTTATGACACAGTAGCATTTTACCTTACTCACATCCCATTCGTCTTTATTCTTATCGAACTCTCTTTATAACCCGAGTTCCCTCCTTGTGAGTTATTTCTATTTTTATTCTGCAGTTCCTCGTGAGAAATTTGATTTCCCTCCACGTTTGTAAAGCGTTTCATATTCTGAGTGTTCGCCATGTGCGAATAATAGGTTTTCCTGGCTTTCTACTTGTCCTCCCTTCCGGAGTTTTATCCTTTCCTCAAATGCCTTGATTCTTCCAATGATCTCATCTAAAGTGATGTCGTTAGAGATCGGTTGTTTGTTCTATGGATGCTACTATCTGAATGAACCTATACGGTGTGGAGTCTAATAGTTTTGAACTAAAAAGTAATTCATCCAAAGTTTTTCCTAATTCTTTTGCCTTCGTGGCATAGCTGTTTAATTTAGCTGCAAACGCATCCACCATCTCATCTTCTTTCATCTGAAGTGAGTTAAACCCAATCATCAATGATTGTAACCGTGCTTTCTGCACTCTATCTTCTGCAACGTGTCTTTTCTTTAGCGAATCCCATAAATCCTTTGCCGTCTTACAACCCGCTACTTGTAAGATCACATCTTCCGTCAACGCTTGATATAGGAAGGCAGTCGTTGCCTTATCCTTCTTATCATCAACTTGTGTATCTAACTTTGGTTCTATTGCTTCCCATAAGCCATGTGCCTCTAGTATAACCTTAATTTGTATAGCCCAAACTGTGTAGTTTGTGGTTTTCAACTTAGGGCATTGATATTGTGCAATAGGTGTTACGGGTTTTGTTGTAGTTGATGTGGTTGCTATATCGTCGGTTGTCATCTTTAAAGTGCTTAGTATCTTCACTTTTCTAATTCAATGGGATTTATCCTTCCTAGTATGGTTTTTCTATAAAATATGGGAATATCTACTCTTCCGAGAATCCTAATAATACGGGATCAATAAATAGTTTTCGGGATTTCCTAATAGTAGTATGAAATAAAATATTCTATACTATTCTATACTATCTAAAAGTAATGAAATCTAGAAAGAGTTTAACTTGTGACCTCGTAGATGCGATGAATACAAGTGTATTCCCTTTGTTCTTGCGTTAGTATATCGTTAACCAACGTTTGTTTTATTCCCAAGTTGGTTCCTTTCTTTTCCTCGCCTCGAATTTATACCACTTTTGCGTCGAATTCTTTGTCTCGGACCAAAAAAAACTTTGTCCTCCTTTTTTCGAATTGGTTTCAAAGTGTTTCGACCTTTTTCCTTGAATTCTGCTTCTTCGAACAAAAGGTGTCTCGACTTCCTTTTGAACCTTTGAACTTATAAACTTCGAATGGAAAAGAAAATTTATGTCGACTTATATTTTTCCAACAAGTCCGAAAACAATAACTGTTTTCTTTTCGTGTTCCTCCACACTACACACGTCTCCTTTTTCCCTTGTACGTTATTTGATGTCTATGTTTAAAATCAAACTTCCCACGTACAAAATAATTTGGTACCGAGATGGTATCCAAAATCTCCGAAACAAAATGAGTTTTGCTTCTGATCTATTCACGTCGTTGCTTTCCTTGTGTCGTTCGACGCTACTCCGCAGAAACTTGAGCGCTCCTTCTTCTTCATCTTATCACGTACGTATCTTTTCCACAACAACATTTTCCCCGCGTGTTACCCGCGTGTTCTTCTACTTTGAGTTTGAAAAATAACTGGTTTCTCAAAGTATTTGCCCACTCGCTCTCTATCCCAAACAAAGTGTATGAACTTACTTCCTTCCCTATGTTGTCGCCAACAAGGTTCCCCACCAATCCGTTTGGTGTAAACGTGTGCAATCCCCTACGTAAACGATCGTGCACTATCTTCTACGTATGCTTATTCACGTTTGTTTCTCTTGGAAGTAGAGAGAAAACAAAATTCTTTTGTCAAAAAACAAAAAAACTATCGTATGAAGGTTCTGTGTTTTCGAGCGTATGAAAACAAAGTTTTCTGCGCGTATTCTCATTGGGTTCTTTCTTTCGTATTGTATCTTTGTAATCAAAAACGAAAGTGATAATCCTATGCTCTTGATGCCAATTGTTGTCCCAACTCTAGATCAATAATATGTAGATTGCAAATTGTAAAGTAAATGAATAAGTATTTTTGTCTATTATTTCTAAACGTTACAAATGTGTATGTATATATACAAACTAATCGGTATGTTCCAACCATTGTAATGGTTCGGTTGGTAACTTCCTGTAACCGCCATTTCATAACCACTTTTCGGTTATTATGTTTCTAGTTGGCGTGTTTGGTCCTTCGTCTAATAATAATTACATAAGAAGCATAAAGATAAAGATTATCGGTTCATACATGCACTACTAAATTTACTTATCATTGCAGCATTTCTTAGTTGAATTCTCACATCCTTTACAGTATGGAAAAGGTAACAGAACGATACAGAAAAGCAAAGGATGAACATCATTCTCAACTGCTGAATCCTACATCAGAAGCCGAGGTACACAGTTTTACTGTCATTAATTATTCCTCCGAATATTTGTTAAATGCATTAATACAGAAAGGTAGCTTTAGTTGCAGCTTTTATGAGGTAAATTAAGAACCCTACCAAGTTGCAGCTTTAGCCATCATTATGAGGTAGCTTTAGCCATCATTATGAGGTAAATTAAGAACCCTACCAAGTTGCAGCTTACACGAACTGTTGTAGAAACAACTTAGGCATCGGCCCATAGTGATTAGTACATGCACACTTCTTGGCCATAGGGGGCATGGTAACGATGCATTCTTTTTTAGAAACAAACGTTGGGAACATTCGTGTGTACCGTTACTTTTTGTCGATAAGTGTTCATTAGTGTGTTTAAGCTTTTCTTCACAAGCCGAATTCCGCATTTTAGTTTCCAGGTTGTTGAAGACGAATCCCAACACCTTAAGTAAATCTTCTGCTTATCTGTTTATTATTTGAATAACCAGGTAAGGAGGTGCTTATTAGAGATATTTATTATTGCTGAAGCTATAAATTATAGAGTTAAATAATAGTTTGGACAAATGAAATTTGAATTCTAGATACTTACTAGAAAATAAACTTAAATTAAACTAGATTTAAGAAATAACAAGTAATTATTTTCTTGGTGTACGTATTATTGCATTTTTTCAAAATAAGGAAATCTAAAGACCATTTAGATAACTTATTTTTTGTTGGTGTAGTAGCTCCCAGCAACAGGGTTAAGATAATCAACTTCAGCAGAAATGCTCAACTGTTCAGCAGAAACAAACAGAGGGTCAGCAGTAACAAATACCACTTGGTGGTTACCGGATATCACTTGGAATCGTGTGATCACTTTCCAAACTAAATTATTCGACCCTAATGCCTGGGTTGCACGAATATCTACTTGGGATAAGACCAAATGCAGTTATGGAATTAGGCACAATTCAATAACCCTTGCTCTTATAAGTGTTTAGTGTTTCTCGTGTGTCTCTCATGCATCAACAGATCTCCTATATATAGGAAAAAATACTCTTAGCTAGTCAATGGAATTATGAGTATTAATCGGCCCATTAATAGCCTCATAATTATCCCCATTATAGCCGTTAGTGGTTACATGACCAATTAAACGTGGTCATAATGCAGTTTAAACTGCCACTTGAATAGGTCAAAGCCGTTACAAGCTGTACTATCATAAGTACTTTCATAGTGCTATCGATGGTTACACGCTTCGATGGAAACACCATAGCTTCGATGTAAACACTACTTCAGTGAAACACCACTTCAGTGGAAATGCCACTTCAGTGGAAACATTGATCTTGTGGAAGTACTGCTTCAGTGGAAACACTGAAAATCAGTGGTAACCACAACAGTACTTTCACCAAGCACTACCAATACAAACCACTATTAGAGTCAGGGTGTTTATGGACCTTATGGGTGTACACTCCGTACCTCCTAACCCATTACAAGGTGTGAACTTATCCTACAAGTGCACTAAATTTTCCAACAATCCTCCCCAAATTTAGTTCACTTCCTTTGCATGAAAAACAAACATCAAGCAAAACATGTGCATAAATGAAAATGTCCTGAGGATTGAATTTTCATCTTAGTAAATTACACGTTTCAAATATTCGAGAATCAGGGTGTTCTAAGATGTGAACCCTTCAACCCATTTGAATACCTGAAGATAAAATACACACAAGTTTTCAAACACTTATCAGCTCCTGACACTATACAAGCCATGTGTCCATATCCAAATTCATAAATGTTGTAAAAGCTAAAAGTCCAAAGCTTCCTGAGGCGGCAAAACTTCAACATTTACATAGGTGGTTCCTCTTTAGTCATGCTCCTGCCAAGCATTTTTTCAAAGAAAATTAACCATTAAGAAGTAAAGACTTCATCTTCCTTTCAGCAGGTTCTGAGCACAACCTTGGGATGTAAATTAAAACATGTGCTCCAGTCCACTGAATGTTCAGCTTTCCACATTGAACTCAGCTCCCAAGTTTCCTTAGGAGGGAGTTGGGCGTCCTAGCATTCAGTGACTAAGTTGGAATTAAACCCATCCCTTTAGCAGACTTTATAACCAAGTCTCTAGACAGACCCTTCGTCAAGTGATCAGCTAAGTTCTGTTGAGATCTCACAAACTCTATAGATACCACCCCATTCATGATAAGCTCACGAATCATGCTATGTCTGACACCTAAGTGTCTAGACTTACCATTGTACATCTGGCTATAAGCCTTAGCCAATGTAGCTGCACTATCACCACGGATAGAAATAGGTGCTATAGGTTTAGGCCACAATGGAATCTCAAGAAGCAAGTTTTTCAACCATTCAGCTTCTTTTCCAGCAGCTGCTAAAGCCACAAATTCAGATTCCTTTGTTGAACTGGTGATGCAAGTTTGCTTCTTGGATGCCCAAGAAATTGCACCTCCACCAAATAGGAATACCCAGCCCACGGTAGGACGAATTGTCTTCGTGTTACTGATCCAACTTGCATCGTGTAACCTTCCAACACGATGGGTAACCAGATATGATGAGACTATAATCCATAGTTCTCTTCAAATACTTCAGTACCCTTTGAACTGCTTGCGAGTGATGAGCACTAGGATTACTAGTATACCTACTCAATTTTCCCACTGCAAAACCAATATCAGGTCTTGTACAAGTCATGGCATACATCGAGTGACCAATTACCCTAGAATACTCAAGTTGAGATACATCATTGCCATGATTAGGCATCAGCTTCTCACAAGTATCCATAGGTGTACTCACTGGAGTACAATCAAAGTAATTGAATTTCCTCAGTATCTTCTCATTATAATGAGACTGAGAGATAGAAATTCTTTTACTTTCATGTTTAATCCTTATACCAAAGATAACATCAGCCTCCCCATGTCTTTCATGGAGAACCTTGATGACAAAAATTCCTTTGTCAGGTCAACCTGATTTTGGTGAGTGCCAAAGATCAACATGTCATCAACATATAGACAAATGATTACTCCTTTACCAGATTCATCAAATTTGCTATATACACATTTGTCAGCTGGTTAAGAACATAACCACTAGACAAAACCACTTCATCAAATTTTTGATGCCATTGCTTAGGTGCCTGCTTAAGTCCATAAAGAGACTTAATTGGTTTACACACCTTGTTTTCATTGCCAGGCATGATGAAGCCATGAGGTTGGTTCATGTAAACCTCCTCATCCAATTCACCATTCAAGAAAGCTGTCTTCACATCCATCTAATGAATAATCAGATTATGAATAGATGCCATAGCAATCGCAGATCTTATGGTATGATACGAGCCACAGGGGCATAAGTATCAAAATAGTCTATCCCTGACTTTTGTTTAAAGCCCTGAATGACTAGTCTAGCCTTGAACTTTTCAATAGTTCCATCTACCTTTATTTTCTTCTTGAAAATCCATTTGCAACCCAAAGGTTTGCAACCTGGTGGTAGATCAACCAACACCCAAGTGTTGTTTCCCATGATGGAATCCATCTCATCATTGATTGCTTCTTTCCAGAAAGCAATATCCTGGGACTTCATTGCTTCTTCAAATGTCTTAAGGTCATCCTCAACAATGAAGCAATAGGAGTATTGGTCTGAGACCTCATCCTTTGTTCCTTCAACTAAGTATAGTTGAAACTCAGGTCCAAATGACTTTGGATTCCTGACCCTTTTGCTCTTCCTGAGCACAAGTTCAGGTTGTTGAACCACAACCTCATCAGGAACCACGATGGTTCATCATCGGGACCTCTGATTCACCGGTGTCATGAGTTCCATTAGAAATCCTCTGACTTGGTCTAGGGACTGATGAGAATCTATTCTCATCAAAGTTTGCATCCCTTAATTCAATTATTGAGTTAACTGAAACAAATTCATTAGGTTCAATAACATAGAACCTAAAAGCCTTGGAATGCTCAGCATATCCAACAAAGATGCAGTCAATGCCTCTTTCACCCTAAAGTCTTTTGCTTTGGATCGGGAGTCTTACAACGCCCTACAACCCCAGACCTGAGATAGTTTAGGTTGGGTTTCCTTTTAGTTCAGAGTTCATAAGGGGTAACCTTGTTCCTTTTGTTGGGAACCCTATTTAATAAATAGCAAGCTGTTAACATAGCTTCACCCCGGAACCCTTGACTCAGTCCTGAATAGGACAACATGGAATTAACCATCTCCTTGCACCACTGTTTTCCATTCAGAAATACCATTTTGCTGAGGAGTATAAGGGGCCGTCGTTTCATGGATTATACCAACAGACTGAAAATACAGAGTATCCATGTACTCACCTCCCTATCAGTCCTTAATCTTTTGATCAAAGACCCAAGTTGTAATTCAACTTCAGTTTTAAACACTTTGAATTTATCTAATGCTTCATCCTTTGTATGTAACAAATAAACATAACAAAACCTAGAAGCATCATCAATAAATGTCACAAAGTACTTCTTATTCCCCAAAGAAGGAGTGGCATGCAAATCACACAGGTCACTGTGTATCAGCTCCAAGAGCTTAGTCTCACGACTAACACCTTGAAAGGGTTTCTTGGTTATCTTGGTCAACATGCAAGTTTTACACTTTTCAGTGTCTATGTCAAAAGCAGGGATTAAACCATCCCTAGACATATCTTGCATCCTTTTATAGTGAACATGACCAAGTCTAGCATGCCATAGGGTAGAGTCAGTCTGGTCATATGTGGTCACAAAAGCTGAAATAACACTATCAGTGGTAACATTAAGCCTAAACATTTGATTGCATAAATAACCAAAACCAATAAAAACACCATGCTTAGAAAGAACAAATTTATCAGATTCAATAACTTGTTTATATCCATGATTATTCAAAACACTACTTGAAACCAAGTTCTTCCTTATATTAGGAACATGAATAACATTAAACAAAGTTACAATCTTTTCAGAACTAAACTTAAGATCTACACAACCACGACCATGCACCAAGGCTGTTGACTCATTTCCCATGTGAATAATAGAACCATCATTCAGTGACTCATAAGTCTTGAACCAGCTTTTATCTTTACACACATGTCTTGTTGCTCGAGTCAACCCACCACGCAACATCATCATCCTGCACATAATAAGATTCAGATACATATGTAACATAATAAATCTGAAAAGACTTATTAAACATATTCTGACATTTCAGTGAGTTGGAAGAACCACCAACTTTAACACCCTTGCAATCCCTTTTAATGTGACCAGATTTGCCACATTTCCAACAAGTAGGTGTTGCCTTCTTGTTAGGATCTGCTCTTGTGTTATCATGATACTTGCGTTTGCCTTTATTGTCATTGTACCTGGTGGAGTTGTTATGCTCCACCATATTGACAACAGATGGTCCAGTAGCATTGCTACTCTTTGGCTTGTCATTATCCTGCACCTTGAGAGATTCCTCAATGCGTAGATGACTGCCCAACTCAACCAGAGTTAACTCCTCTTTCTTATGTTTCAAGGTATGCTTGAAATCTTTCCAAGAATGAGGGAGTTTGTCAATGACACAAGAGACTTTAATAGCCTCATCCATGTTCATATTGTGTTGTGTAAACCTTCCAAGTATTCCAAGAAGTTCATTGTATTGTTCCATAACCGGTCTTGAATCAGTCATTTTGTAATTTGTGAAATTACTAACAAGGAACTTCTTACTTGATGCATCCTCAGCCATATATTTGGCATCCAAGGAATCCACAGTTCTTTGGAAGATTCAAAGTTCTGATAAATATCAAACAGAGAATCGGACATACCATTGAGAATAAGACCTCTGCATATGTAGTCATCATTCTCCCATTTGCTCCTCCTCTGATCACGCTCCACTGTAGCATCATCCCCATCATCAGGAATAGGTGTGGTTAGCACATACACCACACTCATGCTTGACAGCAAGAAGTGCATCTTCTTCTGCCACCTCCTAAAGTCCACCCCTTCAAACTTGTCCAGCTTAGCAAAGTTTGAAGCCATGTGTTTCATTGCAGCAGTTGCCATTGATTATCACAAAAATAGTTTACTTTGATTGTTGGTGTAGTAGCTCCCAGCAACAGGGTTAAGATAATCAACTTCAGCAGAAATGCTCAACTGTTCAGCAGAAACAAACAGAGGGTCAGCAGTAACAAATACCACTTGGTGGTTATCGGATATCACTTGGAATCGTGTGATCACTTTCCAAAGTAAACTATTCGACCCTAATGCCTGGGTTGCACGAATATCTACTTGGGATAAGACCAAATGCAGTTATGGAATTAGGCACAATTCAATAACCCTTGCGCTTATAAGTGTTTAGTGTTTTCTGTGTGTCTCTCATGCATCAACAGATCTCCTATATATAGGAAAAAATACTCTCAGCTAGTCAATGGAATTATGAGTATTAATCGGCCCATTAATAGCCTCATAATTATCCCCATTATAGCCGTTAGTGGTTACATGACCAATTAAACGTGGTCATAATGCAGTTTAAACTGCCACTTGAATAGTTCAAAGCCGTTACAAGTTACTATCATCGGTACTTTCATAGTGCTATCAGTGGTTACACTGCTTCAGTGGAAACACAATTGCTTCAGTGTAAACACTACTTCGATTGAAACACCACTTCAGTGGAAATGCCAGTGGAAACACTTATCTTGTGGAAGTACGCTTAGTGGAAACATCGAAAATCAGTGGTAACCACAACAGTACTTTCACCAAGCACTACCAATACAAACCACTATTAGAGTCAGGGTGTTCATGGACCTTATGGGTGTACACTCCGTACCTCCTAACCCATTACAAGGTGTGAACTTATCCTACAAGTGCACTAAATTTTCCAACATTTATAAGCAACTTATAAGTACTTATTAAGTATATATAAATAAAAAAATAAATCACTAGCAGCACTAATATATACCTTACAATGTGTTTGTGTTGAACTTAGAAGGTTTTGGGCTAGTCCACTCATTTGTGTATAATACCTATTGTGCTTCATAAGGAATTGTAGCTCTAAACATATATCTTTGAATCATTAGTTTTGGCGAGGCGAAGTAACTCGATTGAGGAAACAACTTCAAAATTTGCAACAAAGCCACAGGTATGTTCATTTCTTAATTTTAAATTTTAAACTAACAATGGGATCATGAGGAGAAAAAATACACATAGACCCAAAGAAGCTACAGTCTCACAAATTTTTTTTGCTTTCATGTCACGTCGGCACAATAAAATTGCACCTATGTCACTTTAAAGGATTGATATGTCCTCTCAAGTTGGCATAAACATTACCGATCATGTTTTTACACAAATGAAATTGTAAGGCATAAAGAGTGACCCAATATTTCTTTAAATTAAGGCACATATTGTTTTGTTTATGAGAAAACATCACCGCCGTTAATGTTATCCCAAATTGACGAATACTCTTCTTATTGATATTAAGTAGTTATTTATATTGCCAGGCAGCTATTAGGACAAGAACTTAATGGCTTGAACGTCGAGAATCTACAAAATCTGGAAGACCAACTAGAAACTAGTCTAAAAAACGTGCGGAAGAATAAGGTAGTTGTGCATCTATATCATAACTACTGTATCAAGTCATCTATTGGAACACTACATTACTGATGCTATACTGCACCTAACGTTTCCTGCAGGAACAAATTCTTATCGACGAATTAAAAGAACTACACTGGAAGGTATGTAAGTAATAAAGCCGTTTATTTTTCCATAGAATTGAGGTCTCTGATTTATAACATTGCAGAAAAGTCTTATGGTTCATGAAAATAAAGAGCTACACAAGAAGATAAACCTTCTGCATCAACAAAGAGCAGAACTGCAGAAGAAGGTACTGCCATATATATATAGATCCAAAACAACATAATCACATCCGTATCACTGAAAATATCATGCTAAATAGCCAAGCCTAATCTTAAGATTTGCAACGTAGATTTATGGATCGCGGAGCTCAGATGAAGCAAACAGAAACACAAATGCCTCATGTTCCCTTAGCACTGATAACAATCTAGATCCACCCCGGTTAAGCCAAAAACCATATAATAATGACATGCCAGAAGAAGCCATGAATTTAAGGTCAGTACTCAGCATCACACGCTCAACGAAATCCCATTGATTCCAAATATAAACAATTTAGCATGATATTTAAGATATGGATCATTGACATAATGACTTGTATGACAGATTATAATCCGAACTCCAAATCAACTTGATCCACATATACATTCGCAAGGTGCCAAGAAGCTGTTATTATCCTACTTCTACAAGTTACAAGATCCAGAACACAGTAAAAAGATTCAATCCTTTTCATTAAACTACAGCTTCGTCAAGCACAAAATTCATCATTGCCACTCAAGAATAAGACACTTGAACACTATCACATGCAGTTTATGTACAAAAGTACAGGCAAGCAGATGGAGTTTGCATGTCGATGCATTTTATTTCCTTTCTTATACTGCAATCAATAAGAATATAATTTTTGTGTGTTTTTTGGTTATGGTATTGAATGACTTTTTCAAACTGGTCGTTTACCTTAACTGAACAAAAAGCACATTGAACCAGTGTTGATTTATATGGTACGACTTAAAAAAAAAAAAAAAAAAAAAGACTTTTAATGACACGATTTTTAATGACACACAAAGAAAAGTGTAAGTGAAAGTACATATTTACTTACACTTTAAAAAAAATGTAAGCAAAAGTTTAGTTTTGCCCACTCTTTTCAAAAAGTGTAAGCAAAAGTTTAACTTTTACCCACACTTTACATAAAATGTAAGCAAAAGTCTAGTTATGCATACACTTTTAGAATATAAACCACATTGCCTTACACTATTCCATCTCCAGTTTCATCGATATCGTATAATTTGGTGTTGTCACAAACTTTAGGTGCGACATCGTAGATGAATCCTTTTTCCGAAGCCCAAGGAATGATTTTGGTGTAATTTTCCAGAAAAGGTGCCATGAATGGAATATCATCGTATTTTGTTTAATCGAATGGAATCTCTTCACTCGACATTTCATTCAACTGCTCCTCATCATGGTATAGTTTGACACAGTTTCCATTAACAATGAAACTTCCCCCATGTTAGTCAAATAATTCGACATAACCGGATGGAAATCCATGTTTCACTATGAACACTCCATACCATTTGGCTCTGAGCTTTGGAGCTTTAAAATTGTATTTGGAATTGAACAAAAGAACTTTGTCTCCGGCCTTGAATTCTTCCCGGATTCAAAGTTTCGTATAATGGTAAGCTTTAGTTCTGGCTTTGTAAAGCTTGGAATTCTCATAAACCTGGAGTCTTAACTCATTGAGTTCGTTCAATTGTAAAAAGCAAAAACTAGGGCTAGCAGTTCTTTCTCGGTAACCATATAGTTTTATTGAGCATTATTGAGCGTTTTGTTGGCGAAGTATATAGGATGAAATGTTTTTCTTCCGTTGTCTTAAGACAACTCCTACAGTGAAATCGCTTGCATCACACATGAGCTCGAATGGTAGCGACCAATTAGGAGAAAATATAATTGGTGCACTAGTCAGTTGGGTTTTCAGAGTTTCGAATGCCTTGACGCAATCGGCATTGAAGTCAAAGACAGAGTATTTTTCAAGAAGTTTTGTCACCGAACAAGATATTTTGGAGGATAAAATGGCGGTAAAAACCAGCGTGTCTTAGAAAACTTCTAACGGCTTTAATGTTAGTTGGCGGTGGTAGTTTCACGATAACATCGATTTTTGCCTTGTCTACCTCCATTCAGGCACTAGAAATTCTGTGACCAAACACAATTCCTTCAGTCACCATGAAGTGACATATTTTCCAGTTTAGTACAAGATGGGCAGCTTTTCATCTTTCGAGCATTTTGTCGAGATTTGAAAGAAAAGCATCAAATGAGTCTCCGAAGACTAAGAAATCGTCCATGAAAACTTTCAAAGAGGTTTTAAGCATGTCTTGAAATATTGCGATCATGCACCTTTGAAAAGTCGAAGGGGCATTGCAAAATACGCCTGTAAGCATAGGTTCCAAAAGGACATGTGAATGTGGTCTTTTCTTGATTAGCAGGATCAATGGAAATTTGGAAATAACCTGAAAAGCTATCGAGGAAATAGAAGAATTTGTTCCCTGCTAGTCTTTAAAGCATTTGATCCATAAAGGGCAGAGGAAAATGAACTTTTATTTGTTTAATTTACGATAATCGATACAACACTCGCCATCCAGTGACGTTCTAGTAGGAACTAGTTCGTTCCGTTCATTAGTCACACCGTTCATTCCTCCTTTCTTAGGAACACAATGAACAGTGTAGGACCGAAAATATGTTGATTTATGTTGTTCGGGAGGCCGAGGTTGATCAAAATAAATGAAACAATCCATGGTTCTAGTGAGAGAAAGTAGAGAAATTGTGGAAAGAAAAAAGGTTTTTTATTATACAAGAACGATGAATAAAAAATCCAACACTTAGCCACCCCTAATGGAGAGTCATGAATGTTATTTATAGGCTCATTACACCATAAGTTTAGCTATTGTACAATAGTAGTCCATGCGGGCACAACTTACTACATATCTAGTCCAATTCCCGTGTAAGACGTCAGCTTCACAAAATAGCGAAGCTAACAGTCTCCCTCAAAGATGGCGTCACATGTGAATGGTTACAATGAGACCTAAAAATACATAAACAAAGTAAATTACAATAGTAATAAACAATGTTGATTTTGTCGAAGTGCAGAGTTTCTGTATGGTGCTTTTGTTTTTCGTCTTTGTAACGGGTTTAGATGTAGGATTCACCCACATCATATGTACTTACATATTTTTTTGGAGTAATAATATTTAACAGGGGTATCCCTTTACCTAAAAAAGTTAATTGACTTCTTAATATGCTTGCCAATAAATTTTAAGGGAAATAAATAGGATTCAAAGAAAAAGAATGGAAAGATAAGACTCTACCAAAAGAAAAAGACGGAGTGCGCCATTTGTAAAGTGAAATGATTGACCCCGGTGGTGTTTTGAAAAGTGACTTTATTATGTAAACGGATGGTTTTTCCAGAATTAAGAAAAATGCATAAAAGTTAGTTTTGGATTAATATGAAAGTTGGGACCATACACCGTTTTGGGCACGAGCATAAGCCCTTCTGGGTAAAAAGTTGTTTTTGACAAAATCTGAGTTCTTGGGCAAAAGTTAGGGGTGTTCATGGGCTAGTTCGGTTCGGTTAGTTGGGATATTTTAACTATCCATCATGGGGCGGGTAACTCATTTAGGCAGGTAACCGGACATGCGGTTACCCGAAATGAGCGGTTATCCGCGGTTCGGTTCACGGTTAACCATTTTAGACGTTTAAACAAGTTTAACCGTATGAACAATAACATGATCTAAAAGGTAAAACGCAATTTTAGTGTATTAAATAATATTGAATAGATTAAATTCATTTTAAAATTATTTCGTCGCAATAATTACGTTCAAATAAGCATACATGACACATTAACAAAAAATATTTGTTCGACGTTTATATGTTACAAACACATTAATCTATTTTCACACATAGATGTTTAGTAAACGTGTACATTAGAAGCAAAAAATTCGTTATACAATAAGATTAGTGTAATAATATACTGTAATCGATAATTGTACTATTATTTAAATATTTAGTTAAAAACCTTCATGTATATTATATACGGTTCGGTTCGGTTCGGTTAACCATGGATATCTAAATATAAAAACCGTAACCGATCCGTAATAAGCGGGTTTTTTTCGGTTTCGGTTTTTATCGGTTTCGGTTTCTTTGGTTTCGGGTTTTTTCGGTTTCGGATTTAGCGGTTCGGATCGGTTTGTCGGTTTCACGGTTTTTTTAACACCCTTAGCAAAAGTCCTTCTGGGTTTGGGCATAAGCCATTCTTCTCTAAAATTGCATTTTCACATAATCTGAGTACCAGACCATTCGCTGTTCTGGACAAAGGCATAAGGCCGAATGGGCTGTAAAATGTTTTTTTTTTTAAGAAAATTAATAATAATTTGTGTACGTTTCATGATTGGCTTGCCTTTCGCGTGATATGATTTAACTAATGGACTTGTATAGTGCTGATGAAAAAGACGAGCGATGTAAGGGAAATTTAAAGATGGTGGGTATAAATTAAGTTTGGGAGTGGTTGTGAGTCCAACTTTTATCTTAGATTGTTTTAGGTTTTTTATCTCTCTTTTCGATTATGGAACTATAGACTTTTATTCCTGGTGTAGATGCGTGAACAAGTAGAAGCAAAAATGATTATTTTATAATAGATATTTTTATTCAACTGATTGATTGAAAAACATAATTAGTCACATAAGTTAAATAGTTGACCATTTAGTATTCTGATGCAGGTTTTACTGACCAGGTTTTAATATTTAGATTGTCTCGTTTTACTTATGGTTTACCCCAATGCACTAACGGGCAGTGTACTCGGTCGTGTGTAGTGTAGTATTTCGGTAAAACCGATGTCGTCCAAAGAGCTATGTGTGCGGATTTAACTAAGTCTAGGTGTCACATATTTTAATAGGTTTTAAGGTTTAAATGATTAATTAACTACTAAAACAAGAAAATAAGAAAAACAAGTAAATGCGAGGGTTGTGATCAATAGAGGAGAAGTGTGCTAACCTAGTTACTCATCTTATCAAGTTAAGTTCATGTTTAATTACTTCCAATTGCTTCAAGTAGGGGTAAAAGTCGCTAGGAGATCATTTGGTCAATTCGTCCTAACCTATCAGCAAAGGTTTCCACAAGAGATCGCAGGTGACCCGTTGAAAGTCCGGTTGTTTTTAGTCCCCTAAGCCAAGTCATTAAGTTTCGCTACATGCAAGATTCATAACAATGAGTGCCCGGGCGCTAGCATCTTAAACACTCATCCCTAACTTCTTAAGTTCATCCAAACGATAGGTGATCACTCGGTCAAATCGCACAAGCGAATAAGGATCGTCAGTTGGTCAATTCTTACCCTTCCCACTCAGTCTACCTACTTAGGGTCAGTTGGTCATATCTCCTAAGTAACTAGCCACTATCGCCATTCAAAACTACCGAAACAAGGGTAGTTACCAACAAACTATGCATGCATACACTAGAAACAATTATACGGAAGCAATGTAAACATAAATAAAACAATTAAGGAATCATAACTAGGCTAGCACCAGAGGTGCTTAGCCGCTCATATTAACTAAAACAATCGATACAATGTTTAACATATCGAAATACATGAATTGAAAGTAAAGAAATAATAAATTGCTAATACTTATCGTAGGGGAGTGATTTCTCCTTTGGAGATGGCTTCGTATGCTCATCAAGATCTACCTTCAACCTTCTACCCACGTTCTCTGAATTGGTGTGTGAAGTGAATGAATAGAAATGCTGGAAATTGGGCGGTATTTATAAGCCAGATCTAGTTACGGCGTAACTTATGTTAAGAGTTACGCCGTAACATCCATTTCTTCGTAATTTGCTCTGGAAAAGCTGGTTACGGCGTAACATCTGGAAAGAGTTAAGCCGTATCTTCAATAAATCGTGGTTACGCCGTAATTGTGGAATGAGTTACGACGTAGCTTGCAGCGGCAGGGAACATCATTTGACCTAATTAGTTATGACGTAATCCTAGGAGGGAGTTACGCCGTAATCTTCTGTTTAGTTAGTTTTCTGAGCCACGGTTCTGTTACGGCGTAATGTGAGAGAGGAGTTACGCCGTAACATCTTCAAAATGTGCATACTATCATATATCTTTACAAAACTCTCCAAATCCGCGTCTCCTTAGCTCCAATGCTCGTAATTTACTTGAACGTGAAATATAGAGGAAAACAAGCGTAAATCCATATAAATGATATAAAATACGAGCATTATATGGGAAAATTGACACTTAATATTCAGGATTATTTGATGTTATCAAATATCCCCCCAATTTAACTCTACTTGCCCTCAAGTAGACCTTATTAGATAGATTTCTAAAAAGATATCTCCCATTACATAGAAAATATAAGTTTACAAATCCCTTACGCTAGAATAAAACAAAGCCGAACACCTCACGAAATGGGAACGAAACACTCAAATCCCTCAACTATTCTAAGTGTCAATTTCAGGGTGATCACTCAACGCACAGTCATAGCATGTATTCTATCATAAGCTTGGCGGTTACACAAATCTCCACCACTAGAGTTAAGGGCTAAACAATTTTCGAAGGCAATATGGGTAGACACAACAAAGGTTAAGGGTGAGTCGTCATTACTAACATGTCATAGCGAAGTGGACAAAATCAATGATACATGACCAAATCCATGGCCAAGACACCAAAAATTGCTCGTTGCATCACCTAGACACGCTTCATGACTAAAGGGTAGGATAAGACATGGGATAAAATTGGTGTAAAATAAAATCAAGAAAATAGTTTAAATCTATAACCAAGTTATCACCACTTACCGTTCATCCAAATTTCAAGTTTTGAAGTCAAGAAACCGGATCACGATAATACCAGATAGATGTGCCATTAGAGGACGTCATGATGGGCAAATTACCAACTTCATTCTTCAAATGTGACCGAGGTGGCCTCCTCGATACTATATCTATAATAAGCTCATACCATAGTGCTTATAACTTCGCACTTTACAATCAAATAAATAACAATAACTAATTTTTTTTTCGAATCACTTCATCATTTTTTTTTTCAACAAACATAACAACTAAACATAACATCCCCCCACTTGAGATGAAAAATAAGAATTTAGGGGGTCTTCAAGATCTTTAAGAATATGTCATCGATGAAAGCATGATTCCCGAACCTTTCCACTTGAACCTTGAACTTAGGCAAACAATGACTTCCCGATTACAAATAAAGACTATAGGGTAGGCTAGGGTGTATGGGTGTAACGAAAAAATATGTTGGGTGAACAATATGAAAGGAATGGCTCAGATGGGTGTATCTAGAGGTAAATTGCACTAAAGGTGAGTGCAAAAAAGGGTTTAACATGGGGGTCGAGAAGTCGAGGTGATTAATTGATAGACACACAATGGTAGGCTATTTGGGTGATAATCCTATAATATTGCCTTCTTAAACTGAAAAGTCCAAATACATTGAGCTAACTCAACATACCTCGTTTATGGTCTCAAAATGATGCAAATGCCAAGTTCTAAAGTTTACAAGCTACCGGCACACTCATAATTTGGTGGATTTGGGGTAAAATTTTGGAAACGGATAAGGCTAATCTAACCATATAATATCAAGGGTTATAATGTGCTCGGCTAAGGTCTAATCTAGTTAGGTTAAGAAAAACATGTCAAAATTTTAAAAATGTCATAATTTTTCAAAATAAACTAGAAAAATGAGGGCAAAATAAAGTTCATAAGACAACCCGTCCCCCCACTTGAAATGTACAAAGTCCTTTTTGTACTAAGCGTTAAATAAAGGTGAAGAGAAAAGTAGAATTAGAGCGAGAACTTCCCTGAAATTTGCTCCAAAAAGAAAGAAGGCCCACGAAACGAATCGTGCCTTCGCATAAGCATCTACGAGCAAACTTTAATCCCTGAAATCACACTACCAACAAGCATAATTCTAAAAGAAAAATAAAAATGAAAAAGAAACGTAACTTACTTTCGTAGGAATCACAATTGCATTTAGCGTATGCAACAAGCCTTTTAAACCACTTAGTGTCCTAAGTGGACGAGTGTAGTCTCGTGAGGGCTTACAGGGAACATACCCACAAAGTTCATTTAAAAACTAATACAAGGGTATTGTGTTTAAAATGAAAGAAGTATTACAGAGGATAGTTACGTTGTATCCCCTATAAGGAGTTACGCCGTAATTAGAGCAAAACCTGGCAGACGCTACAGGAGTGTAGGTACGGTGTAACCATTGCATGGGATTATGCCATAATTAGTAATGCTCTGAGAAGAAAAACTGCAAAAAGTATGTTACGGCGTAACCATAAGAATGAGTTACGCCATAACTTTGGACATATGAGGTCCCCGTTCAGCATGCTGTAGCAATTTTCTCCGTTTTCCTGCAAAAATGGTTAAAAACACAAAACCCAACAGAAATGAAAATAAAACAAATGAAAGGGATAATTCGCGTTGTCTCCCGAAAGAGCACTTTTCTTTATTTATGAGTCTTTAAGTTAGACTCAAAGACATGGCGCTTTATGGTGGCCTTTGGACTTGGCCAACTTCCTCCATATCCTTCATCAAATTATGTATGACCCAGGAAACATTTGTAGCAGTTTAGGGATATTTCTTAGTCTCGATCTTTCGAATTTTACAAAACTTTTCGTCCGGCCCCAAGTGGTATCTAGTAAATTCATACTTCTCACCTACAATTGGTGGCGGTTTTTTATATGGAATGCCAAGAACTTTGCACCTTCTTTGCTCACATGCTTCATCATCGAGGTCAGTTAAACCCGCTTCACCTTATGGCTCAAAGTGGTCCATGATTCCTTTTACGTCGTACTCATCGGACTCGGTGTCAATATGCCCGTGTTTACATTCTTCTCTTGTGCCCTTGTAGTCATCATTAGTTAAATCACCCGTATTTTGAGGAGTCTCTTCACATGGGCTATCTTCATTCATGCAATCCTTCCAAATTTTACTCTTAGTGGAAGCATCCACTTTTCCATATTTAATTTTAATCCAATCGTTAAAACTTGACTTGTCTAACCACTGTATCTCGGTTCTTCTATCGTCATTGGTTGAGGTCCATAAAAACTTGTTATCTCTTATTCTAACCACACTACTCCCCCTATTACAGTTGTCATCATACGGGTTGCAGGAACCCCAAGAATCCCCATTAATGGTTTTTATTTTCTCACACCAATGCTTTCGAGAAAAGGTGTTCTCATTATTAACAGTCCCATGATTCGAGATTGAATTTTTTGTTGCTTCAAGATTTGTATTATTACCAGAGGTTTCACCGCGGCTAAGATTAGTCCAGATTCTCCTCTTAACATCATCGCCAACTTCCCCATACACAATTCGTAGCCAGGCCTCGAATGTTAGGCCTTTATCATTAGTTGAGGACCACAGGTACTTATTGGTTTTTACTCTTTCTTTGTCTTGGCCACCGTCACAGATGTCCACATAGGGGTTACATGAAGCCCAAAGATCATCCCCTCTGTCGTTGTCAACAGGGATAGCTTTGCACTAATGATATTTTAATTTAGGAAAGTACTTGTAATCAACTTTCTGAATTGCGGGCCAATCGTCTTTAGACTCAAGTTCTAGTTCTGGATTGTTGTTGTCCTTTATCTTCGAGAAGTGGTTGCGATGTAATCTTCCACTGTGTATCCTTCAACTTCCTTTCGCTGCATATTCTGATTATTAGCAGTACAGTGCTTGTGTCTGACAATGGTGGGAGCAATTTTGTTTTTTCCTTTTTTGATAACACAAACAGTTTCGATAGGGTGACATTTTCCAACGTCATCCATATTTAAGGTAAGTTTTCTATCGTTGATTTTTAATGTTATGATTTTTTTGAAAACGTTAATCTTTTCCCGTGCGGTGGCCAGAAGAGGTCTACCCAAAATTAATGGAATGTCGAGATCTTCTTCTATGTCTAAAATGACAAAGTCGACAGGAAGAGTAAAGTTATTAATTTTAATGAGCACATTCTCAACTACCCTTCTAGGTATGCTAACCGTTCTATCAGCCATTTCAATAGTCATGCGAAGGGGTTTAACAGGACCGAGATTTAATCTTTTGCACATGGAGAATGGCATCATACTTATGCTAGCTCCTAAGTCAGCTAAGGCATTAATATTATGCAAATTATTAACAGAGCAAGGGATAATGAAACTTCCTGGGTCTTTTTTCTTTAGAGGGATCTGATTCAGGACAACTGCTGAACATCTTGCTTTTAACTTCACTTCATTTTCCCTAACAGCTTCTACTTCAGTATGTTGTTCTTTTTTCTGAAAGCTTGTATTGTCATTATTTATAATTGCTTGTTCGGGGAAGTCAGCAAGTTCCTCTTTATCGTACCTGAAAGGGGTGTAAAGAGGTTTCCCGTTATTGGAAAATATGGCTTTACAGAAACTATCATCACTTGAGCTGTCTTTATTAATTTTATTTGCCCTTATCCCAGATTTCATTTCGGTGTTTTCTAGACCCTTATGACGAGCAAGGAGGGTGGCTCTTGTTTCTTAAAATTTCTGAAACAATATGTCTCTGTTGGCCTATCGCTTGATATCTTCCTCCAAATATTTATTTATTGATTCTTCGAGTGAAGGTTTTTCTTCCTTGTAGTGACTCTGATCATAATCATGATGGAAGGGTTTTCCTTTCCCATACATAACCTTTTCGATTTGGGGACTTATGCTCTCCATAGGGCAATCTCTAGCTAAATGTCCTCCTCCACATGTATCGCATCATACTCTAATGGCATGAACATTTTCCCGAAGTTTCTTCATATCTCTTCCAAGGTTTTCTAATTTGCTTGTGATGGCGGCAATGCCTTCAAAATTTCTGTCCATGCTTCTATGGTCTCCTTTATTATGCCATTTTTTAGAGTGATCAGCTATTTTTTGGATGGCTTCAATTGCGAGAGTAGGGGTCATGCTTGGAATTGGTCCTTGGTAGTCCATCATCTGTCTTGTAGTTACGTTGATACCTTTGTAAAAGATGTTGACCTTTTGCTGGCTGTTCAGGTCATGAGTTGGACATTTGTAGAGGAGATCGTTGTATCTATCCCAGGCTTGATACAATGTCTCATTGTCATCTTGTTTAAAATTATATATTTCCGCTAGTTGTCTTGATACTTTAGAAGGTGGGCAATATCTTTGAATGAAGTATCTTTTCAGGAGGGCCCATGTATTAACTGCCCAGGCTGGTAATCTATTAACCCATCTTTTTGCAGCTCCAGTAAGTGTGATGGGAAAAATTCTAAGGATAACTGCATCCTTCGAGACTCCTGGCGTATTAAACAAGCTAGAAATATATTCTACATTTTTTATGTGTTTGTGAGCATCCTCTGTAGTATTTCCAGAAAAAGGATTTGCTCTTAATTCCCTCATGACTTGTGGTCTTATCTCGAAATCAATATTCTCCCCAATATTCGGCCTAACGAGCCCCGGTCCTTGTTCTTCTCTTGTCAACGCCAAATATTCCTCAAGAGTGAGGTCATCAATGTTAACAACTTCCATGGTACCTGAAACTAGAAAGTAACTCGTGAGAAATTGAGAAAAATTAAAACAAAAATGAAAGACTTAATGAAAATCCTAATATAACTCCCCGACAGCAGCGCCAAAAACTTGATGCAGGTTTTACTGACCAGGTTTTAATATTTATATTGTGTCGTTATACCTATGGTCTACCCTAATGCACTAACGGGCAGCGTACCCGGTCGTGTGTAATGTAGTATTTCGGTAAAACCGAGGTCGTCCAAGAGCTATGTTTGCGGATTTTAACTAAGTCCAGGTGTCACAGATTTTAATAGGTTTTAAGATTGAAATGATTAATTAACTACTCAAACAAGAAAATAAGAAAAGCAAGTAAAGGCGAGGGTTGTGATCAATAGAGGAGAAGTGTGCTAACCTAGTTACTCATCCTATCAAGTTAAGTTCATGTTTAATTACTTCCAATTGATTCAAGTGGGGGTAAAAGTCGCTAGGACATCATTTGGTCAATTCGTCCTAACCTATCAGCAAAGGTTTCCACCATAGATCGCAGGTGACCCGTTGAAAGTCCAGTTGTTTTTAGTCCCCTAGGCCAAGTCATTAAGTTTCGCTACATGCAAGATTCATAACAATGAGTGCCCGGGCGCTAGCATCTTAAACACTCATCCCTAACTTCTTAAGTTCATCCAAACGATAGGTGATCAGTTAGTCGAATTGCACAAGCAAAGAAGGGTCGTCAATTGGTCAATTCTTACCCTTCCCACTCATTCTACCTACTTAGGGTCAGTTGGTCATATCTCCTAAGTAACTAGCCACTATCGCCATTCAAAACTACCGAAATAAGGGTAGCTACCAACAAACTATGCATGCATACACCAGAAACAATTATACGAAAGCAATGTAAACATAAACAAAACAATTAAGGAATCATAACTAGGCTAGCACCAGAGGTGCTTAGCCGCTCATATTAACTAAAACAATCGATACAATGTTTAACATATCGAAATACATGAATTGAAAGTAAAGAAATGATAAATTGCTAATGCTTATCGTAGGGGAGTGATTTCTCCTTTGGAGATGGCTCCGTATGCTCCTCAAGATCTGCCTTCAACCTTCTACCAATGTTCTCTGAATTGGTGTGTGAAGTGAATGAATAGAAATGCTGGAATTTGGGCGGTATTTATAGGCCAGATCTGGTTACGGCGTAACTTAAGTTAAGAGTTATGCCGTAACATCCATTTCTTCGTATTTTTCTCTGGAAAAGCTGGTTATGGCGTAACATCTGGAAAGAGTTACGCCGTATCTTCAATAAATCGTGGTTATGCTGTAATTATGGAATGAGTTACGGCGTAGCTTGCAGCGGCGCGGAACATCATTTGACCTAATTAGTTACGACGTAATCTTAGGAGGGAGTTACGCTGTAATCTTCTGTTTAGTTGGTTTCCTGAGCCACGCTTCTGTTACGGCGTAATGTGAGAGAGGATTTACGCCGTAACATCTTCAAAATATGCATACTATCATATATCTTTACAAAACTCTCCAAATCCACGTCTCCTTAGCTCCAATGCTCATAATTTACCTGAAAGTGAAATATAAAAGAAAACAAGCGTAAATCCATATAAATAATATAAAATACGAGCATTATCGGGAGAAATTGACACTTAATATTCTGGATTATTTGATATTATCATTTTCCAAACACACTTAACAATGTTTCAAACAAATAAAAAAAAAACAAACAATTAACACTAAATCATGGTATTGTTTTCTTTCAAGAAGTTTTATGTCTAATTTGTAATACCATATAGCGTAAAAAGAAGTCGATCAAAAGTCTTAAGTATTGAATAAACTTTTGTGATAAGAGGAGTTCCGATAAATAAGAAGTGGTAAGCATATTTTTTTTAACTTATGTAAAATTGAAGTAAAACATAATTCCTTCTGTATTTTATGTAAGAGATAAAAAAAACACTATTTTTCAGACATGCCTACATCTAAAGTATAGTCGGAAAAGATGAAACAAGTTTCGCGTCTAAATGGATCGCTTGAAAATATGGGTCAAACTGGTACTGGGTTAGACGGGTCTCGAGTGGGGTTACTATGCCCATTTTAGCAAAAGTTCTCTTAATGATATATTGAATAACTTAAATTTTGAAAAGGAACGTTGTAAGTTTGCAGATCCTCCCTTAGATTTATTAAATAATTGTTATATAATTATATAATTAAACTTTACATCAAATATCCTGTTAAACCAATTTTAAATATTTAATCAAATTTTTTGAACAAATATTTAATCAATTCAACCTATATTTATTCAGTGAGTCTTAAATTGCCAATATAATCCAAATACATATTTGATAAGGAAAAAACAGACACACATAGAATCACATTATTAGAAAAATACAATTTGATCACGTTTTACTTACAAATATTCATAACTTTCTGCCCCTAAAATAATAGCTAAATAACTCATATAGTATATCTGTATTTCTATTCAAGTGACCGACTATTTATTACATGTTACAATCTTTTCATTGGATACAAAATTAGTCAAGTGAGTTAAAAATTTGACCATTCATTATTCTAACAAAACTTATCATGAAATAAATATCTAAATAACTTACTCGTGTTTAATTACCGAATCTTAAATTCCTGATATAGTCTAAAGACATACATTAAAAAGAAAACGTAAACAAATAATTTGAGACAAATAAAGTAAATGGTAAAAAAATAATTGAGACAAATTAAGTATTTGATATGAAAAAGAACGCGCAATGGAATCACTTTATTAGACAGAAAAAAATGTAACTTTGTGTAACATTTTATAGGGTGTTTCTTTAAGCTTATATGTGGGCTTATGAGCTTATTGATTTCGGCTTATATTTCACAAACTTCAATTTTCCGGCTTATTTTGAGACTTATGGGCTTATATAAGTTTATCGTATCTAATGCAGTACATCAGACCAAACACACTTTTTGCTCTGTTTCTACCTCTAACAAGCTTATCCCAAACACTCCTGCAACTTCTACATCACTCCACAAGATGAGGATCCTTCAGAATAAGGATATGCAAGGTTGCGACAAGATGTAGTATAACTCAATAA
Source organism: Chrysanthemum makinoi (assembly GCA_910596185.1). NCBI lineage: Eukaryota > Viridiplantae > Streptophyta > Magnoliopsida > Asterales > Asteraceae > Chrysanthemum > Chrysanthemum makinoi. The sequence goes on from OU343223.1 coordinate 316,388,220, forward strand.
CTTGTACATTTATCTTAATATCATGTATATAGTGTAGTTTGTACTTTAAATCAGTAGTATAAATACCCAAGAGGTATCAATGTAATAGTAACAATTTTATTAATAAAATCATTTCATTTTCACTCAACTATGTGTTTCTAAATTCTCTATATGGTATCAGAGCTCCACCACGACAAACTGTGGTGAGTAATTAATTCCGGTGATTGTAACAACTTTTTCCGATCAAAATAACTGTTTTTCCACCATAACAGAATTTCCCGCCAAAAAATTTTAACCACAACCATCATAAGCCACCATCATTTTCGCATAATAACTGCAATAAACCACCACAGATCATCTAAAATCATCACAAATCAACACAAAGCATCATAACTCAACCATTATCCATCATCATTCTATCAAAATTTCTACCATCATTCTGTTACAATTCAGTTACAGTCAGTTACATTTTTTGATCCAAAACACCATTAACAAACTTCATAGCAATCACCTTTTCACACAGTAACAATGGTGACTCAAGCAGATCCAAATACATCACAATCAACAAAAACTGAAGACATTATTCACCCCACCACCCACTATAGTTTTATCCTAATTACCATCCTGATCTATTACTCATCTCCAAGAAGATTCTTGGTTCAGAAAACAATAGCACATGGAAAAGGTCTATGCTAATTGCTCTGAGTGCAAAGAACAACTTAAGGTTGATCAATGGTGACTATAAGGAACATGATCTTTCATCACATCTCAAGCCTTACTGCGAAAGAGGCAATGATATGCTTATTTCATGGATACTAAATACAGTCTCAGAACATATAAGTAACAATCTCACCTTCATTAATTCAGCATTTGCTTTATAGAATGAACTACAAGAACATTGCTTTCAATTGGATGGGCATAGGATTTATCAGCTTGCAAATGATATTTCTTAAGCAGTCAAATTGTTTAGTAGAAGTGTATTATCACAAGCTTAAGGGACTACGGGATGAAATGGATGCAATTGAATCTCCATATGCATGTGTCTGTAAGTGTGTCTATGACAAAGGGAATGAAAATAGTGAAAGAAAGCAAAAGAAGAGACTAGTTCAGTTTCTAATGGGGTTAGATGAGACCTACGCAAACATTAGGGGTCAATTTTTGCTCATGCAACCTTTGCCAACTGCTGCTAAGGCTTTTAGCTTATTAAGGCAAGAAGATAAGCAAAAGGAGGTCCACAAACAACCACTCGGTACACCTATTTTCCTGAACACCTACAAACCATCATTCACTAACTCACTCAACCAATCAGACCCAAACACTCAGTCAGGCAAGATAAACAAAAATAACTCACCAATACCAAACACTCCAACTCGGGGAAGAAATGCATTTAGGAAAGGGATTTTTTTGTGCATATTGCAAAAAGGAGGGTCATCCCAAGGAAGAATGTTACAAATTGCTTGTTTATCCTATTGGTCACCCACTGCATAAGAAATACCTACCACCATCACAAAGGGTTCAGTCAAACAATGTGACTCACAACTCTCCTCAACTCAATCAATTGGATCTTCCATCAACCTCCACATCAAATGAATATCATGTCTATACTAGAAAGGATCAGCTTCAAAACCAGTTGAACCATGTCTTAATGATGATGCAGGGTAACCAAAATGAACCAAATGGTACTTTCATGGCACCACATGTGGCAGGTATACTCTCTTTTAATCCTAAAGCCAAATTTCCCTCATCATTGGTTTGTGTTCACTCTTTTACTACTAAGGCTGGTATTTAATGTTTCATTGCCTCACATGTTTCAAAATCACACATATACCACATTTGGATTGTGGACAGTGGTGCCACTGACCACATCTGCACTACACTTACATTCATGCATAACCTCACCTAACTCTCACAACCAACACTTGTCACTTTACCAAATGGACATAGTGTCAAAGTTCACATCATTGGATCAGTTAGACTAAATAACACACTCACATTACATAATGTTCTATATATCCCATTATTCACCTATAACCTTATCTCTATTAGCAGGCTCTTACACAACACACTTGCATCAGTCACATTCACTCATGACAGATTCATTTTTCAAGGCCATGATGGCAACACTACTCATGGTACACTACATGGTGGACTCTATCTCCTACCTACTCCTTCTACATCCTGCTTCACACCAAATTCAACAATCAATTCTCACTCAAGCAACTCCCAATTGTGGCATGCCAGACTTGGTCACACCTCATTTCCAACCATTCAAAGAATAAAGTCAATTTTAATTCCTATGATTTCTACTTCTGAAAACAAATGTACAATTTGTAAATTAGCTAAACAACATGTACTTCCATTTCCTGTTAGTAATGCTCATGCAAATTGTAAATTTGAAATTGTTCATGTTGATGTGTGGGGTCCTTACAAACACTCAACTGTCAACAAATTCACTTATTTTCTTACAATAGTTGATGATTACTCTAGAGCTAAATTGACTTACCTTTTACCAAGTAAACATCGTGTGTCCTCCACATTTCAAACATTCCATAATTATGTCAAAGCATAATTCAGTTCTCACATAAAGATGATCAGAAGTGACAATGGCACTGAATTTACCAATTCCTCTTTCAGAACCTACACCCAAGATAATGGGATCATTTATCAAACAAGTTGTCCATACACACCCCAACAAAATGCTAGAGTAGAAAGGAAACATAGACACTTGTTAGAAATGGCGAGGGCAATCCAATTTCAAGCACATCTTTCTATCTATCTCTGAGGATACAGCATCCTGGCTGCCATATACCTCATCAATAAAGTCCCATCAAGAGTTATACACCATAAAACACCATTTGAAATTCTTCATGGACAACCACCAAACTTAGACCATATGAGAATCATAGGATGTTTAGCTCATGCCTATCACCACACCTCTGATATATTTCATCATAAATCCACACCAACTGTTCTTATTGGATATCCAAACAACCAGAAAGGCTGCATCCTCTATGATCTCAAAACACACAAAACAATTATCACCAGGAATGTTCTCTTTGATGAAACATGCTTCCCCTTCAAAACTCCCTCATCAACAACAACACAACCATTAGCTCCACCCACCACTGCATATCCTTTCATACCTACACCTATTACAGAAACAACACCACTAATCACATGAAATACCTCAACCACATCCACAACTCCACCATCAACACCAAATACCTCAACTACATCTAACCTCACAACTCATCACCACCTGAAACCATGCCATTAATTTATACCACTAACCCAAACACCCTTGCAATCTCCATTGCTGAACCAAACACCCCCACTCCACCTTCTGATAACTCAAACATACCTAGTTTATCTGATCCAACTGATACTACTTCCACTACACCTATTCCAACAAACACAACCATACAACCAATCTCTAATTCACAAATCCCTACTACAAGAATCTCAACCAGAACAAGAAATCTACCACCTAAAATCAAGGACTACATTCTTCCCAAATCTAAAATTCATAACATCACTGCATTCAAAAATCATCACACTCACTACATTTACTATTCAAACATCTCCCCTAACAATCTTCACCTCACAAATGTTATTGACAAAATCATTAAACCAACCACCTATTTACAAGCATCTAAAAACATAAAATGGGTTGAGGCAATGAATTTAGAGATAGTAGCTTTATAAAATAACCACACTTGGGTACTAGTCCAACTGCCACCTGGAAAGGTACCCATAGGCTGCAAATGGGTGTTAAAAAAAGCACAAGGCTGATGGGTCTATTTAAAGATACAAAGCAAGACTAGTTGCCAAAGGTTTCAATCAGAAGGAAGGGGTTGATTATATAGAGACCTTTTCTCCAGTGGCAAAGATGGTCACAATCAGGGTCATGCTAGCAGTGGCAATTCAAAATGATTGGATTAGTGAACAGCTAGATGTAAACAATGCATTTCTTCATGGTGATCTACATGAAGATGTCTACATGCAAGTACCCCAAGGCTACTCTCACAACCTACCTCCAAACATAGTCTGCAAGCTTGCAAAGTCTTTATATGGTTTAAAATAGGCCAATAGGCAATGGTTTGAAAAGCTCACCTCTTTTCTCCTCTTTATTGGACTCAAACAAAGCTATGTGGACACTTTACTGTTTACTCTCACTACAAGTCAATGTTTCATCAGTCTCTTAGTGTATGTGGATGATATACTCATTGCAGGAAATAGTAAGGAAGTAATTCAAAATATCAAGGCTCGACTTCATGAAAAGTTCAGCATAAAAGACTTGGGTCCTCTACATTATTACCTTGGTATTAAGTTTCTTAGAAATAACACTAGTCTAGCAATGAGTCAAAGGAAATATGCAACTGAGCTCATCAATCATGATGGTCTCCAAGACACAAAGCCTTTTGCTATTCCATTTGATCCAACCGTTAAACTCAACATGACTGATGGAGATCCTCTCACAGATCCTTCTCTTTTTAGGACTTTGGTTGGCAAGTTGTTGTATTTAACTATCACAAGACCAGACTTGGCTTTTGCAGCACAGACATTAAGTCAATTTCTACAAAATCTAACCACACTTCATATGAGTGTACTCATCAAAGTTATCAGATATGTCAAGCTTACAACTACTCACGGGTTGTTCTTTCCTAATCACAACAATTTACACTTCAAAGCATATTGTGATAGTGACTCGACAAGCTGCCCTTTCTCAAGGAGATCAGTCACTGGTTATGGCATCTTTCTTAGATCTAGTATTATTTCCTGGAAATCAAAGAATCAGATTGTGGTTTCAAGGTCATCTACAGAGGCTGAGTATAGAGAATTAGCAAACACCAATAGTGAAGTTACATGGCTGAAGTGCTTACTCAAGGAGTTCAATGTTCATGTCTCTACTCCTATACCAATAATGTGTCAATAGCCCTTGCTTCAAACCATATTAATCATGCTAGAACTAAACACATTGAGATAGACTGCCACTTTGTGATAGATAAGGTCAAAGCAGGCATTATTCTACCAACCTATGTTCCCACTAAAGGACAAATTGCTGACATTCTGACTTAAGGTCTTCCTAAACCACTTCATTATAATTGTCTCTCTATGTTAGGCATGTGTAATCCCTACACAATGCCAACTTGTTTGGGGATAATGTAGTACATCAGAGCAAACACTCGGTTTCCTCTGTTTCTACCTCTAACAAGCTTATCCCAAACACCCCTGCAACTTCTACATCACTCCACAAGATGAGGATCCTACTGAACAAGAGTATGCAAGGCTGCAACAAGCTGTAATATAGCTCAATGACTTGTACAGTTAGCTTAATATCTTGTATATAGTGTAGATTGTATTTTAGATCAGTTGTATTAAATACCCAAGAGGTATCAATGTAACAGTAACAATTTCATTAATAAAATCATTTCATTTTCACTCAACTATGTGTTTTTAAATTCTCTATAGTATCGTAATAAACTTATATAAGCCACAAGTCTAAAAATAAGCCGAAAAATTGAAGATGATGAAATATAAGCCGAAAAACAAATAAGCTTGTATGCCCATGTATAAGCTTACAAACACCCCCTTAATTATAAATTTTTTTATATTATTTTGCCTCTAAAATAATAGCCATATCTTGGGTGTTGAAGTTTCCAGGAAAGTGCAAATCCTGAATGTGTGATTCTTCATGTCTTCCCCAATTGCTTGGCTCTTGTTTCCTCCGTCTTACATTAATATTATTAAATTTAATCTTCAAATTATTAATTTAAATTTATATGCCAATTGCTATAAAGAATTATATTTTATAAAACCCTTTTGCCCAAGAGCTTCAGGGAATCATTCAAAATCTAATCTTTTTAGTTCTTGCAAAAAAAAAGTCTTCATCTTTAATGAGGTAAACATTTTCTTTAATTTACACATATATATTATATCAAAATTATGTTTGTTCCAATGGTTAATATAATATGATTATTTCACCAGGGATATTTTAATGCATGTTGTTTGTTGGTGTCATTGATCTTTTATACCAATGCAATAAGGTGCATGATTATATGTGATCACATTGGACACTAGGTGATCATAGATTATTACATTATGTTTTAGGCAACATATGTGATAAAATTTGTATTAGGAATGGGTAGGGTAGAGGTAAATGACTATGTGAGCGAGTTATCGGATTTGGAGGCCGGATCATCCACACGATCCGCATCTCCTGAAATGCGGCCGTTTAGGACTCGTTATCCTGGTTTAGTTAGACTAAAAGCGTATATCTTCGATGGGTTTGGTGAGTATTGTGATAAAGAATGGGATATAGTAGAGGGTAATGGGAAAAAGTTTTGTTGGTATCATGTCGAGCTTCCGAAAGGAAACCAAAAACTTTCTCAATCAGCACAATACTTAATCGACGTCCTTTGCCCACCGTTGAAGCTGCAAGACATTTTGTCTTTAGTTAGTAATGGACCTTATTGTGCTCATGTTGATGGGGCACTTGTATTTAGGGTTAACTCACCTGGTCCACCCTCTAGCAAGTTTACGTTTAGATTGGCTGCTAGGATTACTGAGAATTCGGTTATTACTGTTTCATTAGGCCGAGTGCCTAGATTGGGTTTCTCGCCAGTGGGCCAGTCTCTTCTTAGTGAGATTCCAAGAGTTGAGAACCCGGATTCTAAATTTGGTAGAGATGACACAGTGGATAAGGGTGGCATTGTCATCAAGGAACATGTCCTTGATTTCTTGTTGACGATGAATCATTCTGAGGAGGCTGACAATCCTGTGCCTAGATCCGTCTCAAATCTTGTTGTTCATATTATTGACACACATGTGGATCATCTGGAAGATGTTGTTACTAAACTTGAGATTGAGCTCAATTCTGTAGAAGCTGATTTAGATAAAGGTAACTTTTGTTTTCAATCTCAAATCTCATGTTTCAAATGGTCAAATCTTGAATCTGGAAATTTCTAACTTTTCAGGTGGTTTTTCTTTAAAGAGACAATTGTTAGATGATAGAAGATTCCCGAAAATGCATCTAGACTTGCAACGCCTACTGCAGGTAGTTATAGTTACCTTCATTAACTCATGTCCGACGAGCATTCCTGTATTTGCCTTCTGAATGTCCCATATTTGTCTTTTGAAAGTAAATGACAATTTTTAATCGTTCTTCATAGAGAGAAAATGACTACATTTAGCTTCTGAATATTAACCTGAATAAAACAGTTTAGCCAAATATAGTTAAACAAGCCTTTACATTTATGAATTTTGAAGGTGCTAGGTCTGATTCTAAACGAATTGAAATGAATACAGGTAATTGCACATGGGGAACAAGTGTTTCCGAGAGTGAAAGAAAAGTGTTCCACAAAAGATTGGTTTGCCAATGAAGACGTCAATTCACTAGAAGAACTGATTGGGCGACTCAGAAGACTAAAGGACAATGTTGGCTTCATAAGTAATCGCGTTACAGCTATCCAGGCCGGTCTTGACAGCTGGCAGGCTGAACAAATCAATCGGAAACTATATTGTCTCTCGTTCCTCTCGATCATATTCCTTCCTCTATCTATTATCACGGGATGTAAGATTCTTCACTCAAACTCACCTATAACATCAACATTTAGCTATAAATTAGTGTCTGTCTTTCACAGTTTGACTCTCGAGGTCAAGCAAACAAGTTTTGGACCTCACAAATGACAAGAGCTTGACTATTATTCAAGAAAAGTTTGCAATGCAATAAAACTAATTGACTAATGCTGTAAATTGATACTTCTTGGTGTATATTTTTCCAGTAAATGTGAAATTATTTTTCTTTTGAAATGCAATGGGTTGGACCTCAGAAGCCACATTGAGTTGTCTAGGTCGAAAGTACCTACCAAATTGCCAAAATAACCCAAAACTACAATGGTTCGCCCGTTTCATGATAGAAATTAGTCAGCCACAACTTAGGTTCCCTTTTACTTGCCATGTAGGACTAGCGCATACGTTATGACTTATAACCTTCCATAAAGATCATGATTGCATATTATTAATTAACTTGAAATCTTGATGACAGTATTTGGGATGAATGTGGGAGGCGTCCCTTGGACTCAGCAAAGAGATCCGACGCTAAAAAATGGTTTTAGAAATGTTATGGTACTTTGTGCGGCGACATTAGTGCTTGTGCTCTTGTGCTTCCTATTTCCATTTCTTTATACCCGATTAACAACCTGGAGAAGACAAAGGGCCTTAAAAAGAAATTGGTCTCTAAACCGAAGATCATTCCTCAAAAGAACCACTGGAGGTGGAGAAACAGGAGGTTACCTGCGTCTTTGAGGCCAATCAAGCATAGTTTCAACCTGTAAAATTTATTGCCGTTGCAGTGATTTTTTTTGGTCAACGATCCATGGTCTCTATTGTAGCTTATAATTGAATTTTGGTCATCAGTTTCCTTCTTTAATCATAGATTTCTTTTTTCATTTTCCTTCTTTTCTATTTATAACTTGAAGTAATGTGTACTGATTGAATTCTGAAGACCATATTCTTCATAGTTGTTTTATGCAAGCTTGTATATGGATAATACAAATTCTTTCTTTGGATCGGTTTCCTACTATAGGTTCAACCTAGATACTCATGGGATAGACATCCACTCTACTAGATGTACGCCTGATATGTGATGGGGATATCGAAACTTCACAACATCTTTTCGTTGATTGCATGTTGGCCAGAAACATTTGGGGTTTGGTTGCGGCTTAGTGGGATTATAATGTTCATCCGAATTCGTTGGTCTCTCTAATCAGTTGGGCAGATACGCTCAGCTTGAATAAGACAAAAGTTTGCTTAAACGTGGTTGTACACGCAACAGCTTGGATCCTATGGCGATTTAGGAATCGGGTTTGCTTTGACATAATCCTCCAAGGAAAGATACCATTATGGTCCTAATGGATGACATCTAGTTTTTTCACACTCTTGGATTTCAAATGCTCAGTTGGTTTCTCTAATCACCTTTGCATCTTTCAAGCACTAGTTAGCATCCATATTGTAGACACCCAAGAAACTAAACTCGGTCTTTGGCTTGGTTCTGCGACAACAGTTAATGTCTATTAGAATGGCCAAGTCCTTTGTTCTGCAGTCTATTGGACGTTTAAACCAAATATAGTTAAGTTATAAAGTATAGGGGTCTTAGTGTCATTAGTTAAAATAAAGTTTAGTGGTATTCATATATTGTAATAAAATTCCAGATTGTTTATAAAACTTAAAGATCTTATAATAACAGAAGTGCTAACAATTGGCATCAGAGCCTACGGTTCAATCGATTCAAGGGAGGCAGAAGATTTGTGGTTGTTTGTTCGAAGTTTTGAAAAAAAACAAAAGTACGATTCTTGTTGCTGCTGTTCGAAAAAGGAGACAGAAGAAAACAATTATTTTGAATTACGGAACCGAACACAGTGAGATAAGTTTTTTCAATTTCGAATTGTTTATTTAGTGTAGGAATTTAGAATTATTACAATTAGGAAAAGGTTAAGAATAGTGGTTTGGATTTGTTAGACAACCGAAAACTAGGTATTGTTTCTTAGTAAATTGAAGCGATTGGTTTTTGGATTTGTCTTACAACCGAAAAAAAACATAATACTATTTTTAGGATTTGTAAAACAATAGTTTTCGAGTTGAAAACAGGGAATTGTTTTAGTGGGTGTGAAAGCAATAGTTTTTAAAACAGGGAATTGTTTCGGATTTGTATACAATAGTTTTAAGAACAGGATTATTGTTTTGGTGTTGTTAGGACAATAGGTTTTGAAAACCAGGGAATTGTCTTGGGTGGAAAACAATAGGTTACGATAATACCAGGGGATTGTTTTTGGTGAAAGCAATAGGTTTAAAAAAAAAAACAGGAGATTGCGGTTAGTTAAGAGTAGTTGGTTAGAAGGAAACCAGGGTACTATTCTTGGAAGATCTGAGGTAAACCGTTGGTTCTGTAGGTATTAGGGACGTTTGGTTTAGATTAAGATTGGAAAAGGAAAAAGAAAAAGGAAGATGGGTTGTGGATCGAATGATAAGAATAAGGAAATCATAACCGTAAAGGAGACAGCAATGAATTTCGAGTATCCAATGTTAAACTCTACAAACTATACGATTTGGGGTAAAGATTAGGCGATATTTAATGTCCATGGAATTTGGGAAGTGATTGAACCAACGCAAGGAACCGAGGTCGATCAGAAGAAGGATAACTCGGCAATTGCAATGCTATATCAAGCAATTCCAGAAAGTATGGTATTGCAAGTTGCTAACCTTAAATCGGAAAAGGAGATTTGGGATGCGTTGAAAATTCGACATGTTGGAGTTGATAGAGTTAAGGAAGCGTGTTGGACACTTGAATCAGAGTTTGAACAGTTGAAGATGAAAGACGGTGAGTCTTTAGATGTATGCCGAAGATTAGTGAAATTGCATCACAAGCAAGCAATTTGGGGCATACAGTGGAAGATAAAAGAATGGTGCGAAAACTCTTGAGTTTAGTGCCAGAAAAGTTTATGCAAATAGTTGCAGCAATAGAACAGTTCGCAGATTTGAATACTATGCCATTTCAAGAAGCCATTGGGAGATTAAAAGCCTTTGAAGAACGGACAAAAAAGGCAGTTAAGATGGATCTAGTAGCCTACTTTTCAGCAATGTAGATGAAAAGACCAAAGAACACAAATGTGAACATTGCGGCCATGTGAATTCAAGTCAAGAAAGAACCGAACGTGGCAAAGGCAAGAATTGGAAACCATGGAAGAAAAAGGATGGTGATCAAGGATAAGATGCTACAAGTGCAAAGAACTTGGACACTACAAAAGCGAATTTCCAAACTGGGAAAAGGAGCATGAGGCAAATTTGATCCAAGAGTATGATGAGCCAACACTGCTATGATAGGAAGACGGATCAAGAAAGGATGAAGACCTTACTTAAACTATATTTAGTTTAGGAGGGAGTATTGGACGTTTAAACCAAATATAGTTAAGTTATAAAGTATAGGGGTCTTAGTGTCATTAGTTAAAATAAAGTTTAGTGGTATTCATATATTGTAATAAAATTCCAGATTGTTTATATAACTTAAAGATCTTATAATAACAGAAGTGCTAACAATACAGTCTTGACCATCTATGTTCAAGGTATGAGTTTTTATTCACCATGTTGTGAAGGACAAATGTGTGAGTGTTCTGAGAAGGTGTGTTTGTGCAGAAAAGTATGCAAGTGATAGACAAGGACAGAAATTTGAAGGGAAGTTAACTAACTTATTAACTGTAATATTGATGATTTTTTAACTGTCATTACATGAACCTATTTATAGTGCATGAACATACATGATAGGAAGGGTTGTGATGGTTCAATAGAACCAAAGGTTGTGACCCTTTATCAATAACTGTCATGTAACTGTATTAACAGCTAACTTATAACTGTCATTATGGTTTATCTAACCATTGTCTAAGGTCTGTTGGCCTATGGCCAAGACCAAACGAAATATGCATCCCCATGTTTAATACATATATGGCTGCAAACAATACAATTACTACATAATAATAATTACAATAATATAACTTAGGTTTGAACAACAGAAACTAAGGTTGATTGATCTTAAACTTCCAACAATCTCCCCCATAAGATCAATGACCTTTGAACTGTCTTCCTTTCTTCTTTCTTTCATAATGTGATCAGCTAATGATGATGAAATCATCACTAGAGCTACTGCATGTGTCCCTTTCTTCTTTCTTTCTTTCTTTCCATACGTGTGCTTCCCTTATTTGAATGGTCTTCTGTCTTCATTTGGTATGTGTTGCCCTTTTCTGTTTCTTCTAAGTCTTCCAATTTGATTCCAAAGTGTACAATCTTGCTTTTCTCTTGACTGTCTTGTCCAATAGGTGCTGTCACTTGATCCCTTTGATCACCACAGTGACTTTCAAGGCATGTAATCTTTTTGTCTTTAACCACAGATGATGTGGCCTTCTTTGGAACATTTCCTAGTTCCTCTTGTGGCACCCTTGCTGTGCTATAATAGCACTTAAATACATCCAAGTATTTATTGTAACACTTTCTAAAATCATCACCATAATCATGTGATAGACCAAATGTTTCTGCAACATAATCAAACTCCTTTGCAAAGTAGATACTTAGGTATCCTCCTAAACTTTCTACCAATTTTTAAAGATCCATTAAATGAATCTTAAAGCCATTTATCTTTGGGGGTATGGGACCAGGCATCCCCCTTTTTAAATATTCATTATAAAACCATTTAAAAGCCTCATTAAACTTGTCCTTAAATATGTCCCATTCTTGACAGATTATTTCATCATTTTTAACATGGTCAAGAAAGGCAACATACTCATTAAATGTACTAACTTTAGTTGGATAGAAAACACCTTTAACATAGACATAGTCCCCATTCCTTGGTGTGTTTCCAACTGTTGTTGTTTTGGTTGGACATGCATAGGCATTGTGTCCAATTTCTTCACATCTATGACACTTCTGTGTCAAGACATCTTATTTTTCTATCTTTCCTTCCTTACAGTGAGTACTTTCTTCAAGTAACTAGAAATAATCCTCCATGTACTTGTTTTGTCTCATGTTCATCTTGTTTTCATCAAAACTGCAGTCTGTTGGGTCCTTAAACATATGCACAGGTCTGCACTTGTTGCCTTTGAATATCAGATCCAATCCTTGGGCTTCAAGTTGATTTGCTGATGAATATTCAGGGTTACATCTGGTGTATATAATACACCAAGTATGCAAATGATCTCTTTCCCAAATCTGATGTTTATTTCTCCTACTCCATGTATGAACAAGAGTTTGTGCATTTCTTGTAACATCTCCACACTGAATTTCTCCTTTAATTTTCCAAACAGATTCCTATTTAGCATACATGCCTTTCAAGATGTTTGCTTATGTGCTAGATTTTGTCCCATGTTCCTTCATAAGTACCATCAACCATGAAATCAGTTGGTAGATGTATACTTTCAGGGTACAAAATCTGAGTGTGCACTGTCTCATAAATCTTTTCTGAGTTTGCAGTCTTAGAAATCTTCTCTTTGTTTGGACAATTGCTAGCAATATGTCCCCTTATCCTGCATTCATAGCACTTGTATCTCCTGTGTTTGTTAGAGTCATTATGGGACTGTGGAAGTACAGAGTTGTAAACTTCAATCTCTTCTATCTTCTTCCTGAGCATTTCTTTGCAATCTTTGGAGATTTGTCTTATACAATTTCCAAGTCTTGACTCCCTTTCTCTTCTCATTTGTCTCTGAATAAACTGATCTTGCAGTCTTTTCCTCATAGGCCTCCCAGGTTTGCTCTAATGCCAATTATTAGAATGGCCAAGTCCTTTGTTCTGCAGTCTTGACCATCTATGTTCAAGGTATGAGTTTGTATTCACCATGTTGTGAAGGACAAATGTGTAAGTGTTCTAAGATGGTGTGTGTGTGCAAAAAAGTATGCAAGTGATAAACAAGGACAGAAATTTGGAGGGAAGTTAACTAACCTATTAACTGTAATATTGATGATTGTTTAACTGTCATTACATGAACCTATTTATACTGCATGAACAGACATGATAGAAAGGGTTGTGATGGTTCAATAGAACCAAAGGTTGTGACCCTTTATCAATAACTGTCATGTAACTGTATTAACTAACTTATAATTGTCATTATGGTTTATCTAACCATTGTCTAAGGTATGTTGGCCTATGTCCAATACCAAACGAAATATGCAGCCCCATGTTTGATACATACATGGCTGCAAACAATACAATTACTACATAATAATAATTACAATAATATTACTAAGGTTTGAACAACAGAAACTAAGGTTGATTGATCTTAAACTTCCTACAATGTCGTGTTGATTATTGTACCTTTCTCTTATAAACCATGACAAGAAGCCCTAGGATTTCAAAAAGATAATCTTTGGAGTCCCCATCTATACGCAATGTGCCCAGTTGGCCCAGTTTGACATTCTACAACCTTAAATTCTTTAAGCAACTAACACTGCATGAAACGCCGCACTTTCTTTACCCCAAGACTATATATATAGATCGCAAGTTCCTAATATGGAAGTGTAAATCACATCACTCACCCGAATGTTATCGTACATTTATCATACCGCCTCATATAGTCGTATGGGTAATTTCATGATCAAGACAATCTTTGCAACACAGTTGGGTAAACATGGACAGATCGTTGGATGAGTACAACAATTTCAGTTACAGCTAGTTACTGTGATTGAAAACATTGAAATCACTTTATAAAATTTCTCCATTTCATATATTATAACTTGAACATAGATTATATGGTTTTTATGATAGTCATTATTGGTTTTTGAAGATGCAAATATAAAAATAAAGGAAACTAAATTAAAAAAGGAGTCATGGACTCATGGCGTGTGCATGAAGTCGCTATAAAAAATGTTCAAGTCTTGAATAATTAATGGCATATTCCAATGTTCCACAGCTGGATCATGTTTAGTGATGTTTTGCCATGGGATTTACCTAAAGGTGTATGGTACTATGAGTGGTGTTTGACTTTGTTCACTGTCAATGAATTGGTTCATTCTGCCAATAATAGCATACACCTTTGACTTTTGCATCAACTTGAAGTCGCTACTTTTAATGTATGACCTGATTTGTCAACTTGAATCTAAGAACTTCCTTTTGGAATCTGAAAGCAAACTAAAGCACACTTCAGGGGTTATGCTATATATCTTCAACTTTATGAAAACTTTTAAAATATCAATGTTCAATCCATTTACAAATTTACACCATATTACAACCAGGTTGCTAATAATCAGCAACCTTTCGCGCATTTCTTGTTATGATTTATGCGTTGGGTGCTTGACCTGCTTTTGTCGCCAAATTTACACATTTCCTACAACCTTTTAGTGTTGACTTTCCCAAATCAATATCATGTTCACAGGCCTAAGAACATGTAATTATAAGATTATTCTTTACATGTAAACAATTCCTATATGAATTAAGAAAAAGTCAACCTTATTATTATCATAGATTATGAGTTACACAACATATGCAAATAGGAAAACTCTAATAAAAATCGGAAATAGTTAAAGTTACAAAGTTAAATACACTCTAGCTAGGTTCACATAAATTCTTTGATATTTCCGGTAACAACGTTAATACCATTCTCTTGGGCAGCAGCCATTGCTTGATACTGTTGTTGAACAGTCGGTTGCAATGGCTGTAGCAATTGTTGCGGTTGTTGTTGTTGTGCAACAACCGCAGCTCCCTGAGTAGTAGTACTAGTATAATAGATCTGCCTTCCTGCTCCATTATCATACGCCACTTGACCATAGCCTTGATCCGTGACAGCTGTCGTTGACTGGACCACACGATACCCTTGTGGCAGAAACTGTGGTTGTGCTGAAACCGTAGTTTGTTGAGTTGAAACCGCTTGGACAGGTGGTATTACGTTGTAAACTTGTTGCTCGTGGTAAACCTCCGTAGATGTGGGCATCTTCTGCACGTAGTATCCTTGACCTTGATTCACTTGTCCAGTGACAGGTGTTGCTATCGGGGCGTGATACACACTCCCCGGAGCTTGAACCATATAAATTGCCTGTTGTTGCTGTTGCTGATGTTGCAGTTGCTGATCCATTGATATTAAGGACGGCGATGTATATCCGCCAGATATCTGGTATCCAGATACTGGGGCTACTTTTTCGTTCATTTTGGGGACAAGATAGTCTCCAGTGTAGCCAGCAGCTGCGAGATTATCATCGCTAGGTCTCCGGTTAAAAACCAGTTGATTTTGTTGCTGTTGATGTTGTTTTTCAATTTGTAATTTCTGTAAGTCATGAATATGTTTCTGAATATGATCAGATTCATCAAGCACAACAACCTCGTTTTCTTTCTCTATACGCCCACCGTTTACTTGCTGTTGATTCGAGCTAAAACTACTAACCGGAGTCAAGGAGGGGCTTTGCGCATTAACAGGAAACAAAAAGAGCCTCAATCTAGCTGTAGCAGTAGTAGCAGTATTCGCGCCTTTGTTCAAGCGATCATACTCATGCATCATGTGTTCTAGATCATCATCATTCGTAACCGAGATCAACGCATCTAGATCTTCACCAGGTAACTGATACTTGAAACACACGTCATGAGCTTCACATAAAGCGGTTAACTTGGCTATCACGGAAGCGAATTTAACAGAACGATCAACTGCTAAGATCTTAGTTTGACCACCAACGTAGGATAACTGGTTATCATGAGGTCTAGGAAGGATCTTGCCTCCATAACTGCACATAAACTTGACCTTAGTATTATACTTTTGGTGGTTATTATTTTGATCGTCCCATGGTCGCGAGGACTCAAAGTCTGGGTCACGCGACTGTGCGGACGATCCAGATGCACCAGACTCAGCGTAGGTAGAGTTTTCCATGGATGTTGAGGGTGTATTTTTGTTGTTAGATAGTTTGAAAAGTGTCTTATGTATGTATTGGTTTTTATATTGACAGTTGGGTGTATTGATATTTGTGTGACAGTTAACAAATTTGTTGACCGAGAAAAGTGAAGTGGCAAGTGGAGAATAAAATAGTGATTGTTAGCTGGAATTGGTGGGCTCCAAGCAGGATGGAGACTCTTCCCGCAAATTGCCATGTGGAACTACAAACAATGGTTGATAGATGTTGAAACAAAATAAATAAATAAAGAATGCACATTTTAAATAATGGTAATCCTTGAAGTAAAGTGGATGAGGTGTAATATGTTCTATGGCTTTATGCAACTTTCAATTTGACAAAGTCCATTTGGAGTGTAATTTAAGATAAAAGTGATTGTGTGCATATGTGAACCAAAACGTCATTGTCATTTTAGCATTTTTTTATTATTATTTTTTTTTATCATTCACACATTTAAAAATCTATATTCAGTTTGTGTTTTTATTGGGTATAACGAGTCACAAAAGCGGTATTTCGAAATAAGAAAATACTCAACTACATCATGGTTTGAGGGGCTTGAAGTTCTCATGGACTTAGGAAAATCAGTAACAAAGAGTCAAGACCTTAAATATTTTGTTTTTGTTATACAATAGTTGATGAAATTTATACCAATAAAAAATACATTTAAAACTCAATCCATTCATATATTTTGCATCAAGTGTTATATAAGACAAACAAAATTACGTAAGGTCAAAGTTATGAAAGAAAGACCGAAAAAGACCAAAGAGGACTATAATTTTGGGACGGAGGGAGTAGTAAATTCCATTTTACTTAAAGTAAATGAAGTGCATCGTTGAACGCTAAGTTCGATGGTGTCGTGATTTAGCTAAGTTTATAATCCAGTATAACTATATCACTAGTACCAACCTCAATTAGGTTCATTGACAGGAAGACAATACTAAAAGGATTGAGAAGTGAGGCTATGGGGTCCTAGGGAAAGGATCGTCAGAAAGATTAAAAGTAGTGATTGCTTACTCTCAAAACTTTCTAATACGAGCTAAATCAATCGTCACAAATCAAAAGTAATGTCGTAGACTTGTGCAAATCGGACTAGACGTTACTATGAGATTTCGTTTAGCATGTTTTGAATCCGTGAATGAAAGACATTTCAATCGAAAAGTTCCACAGCTAGTTGTCATTGTAGGAAACCGAGATAATGAAAGCATTTATTGTGTAAGGCGTGATATTATCAGGATTATCAAGTTTTGCATGCATTTGCGGGGCAAACGGTGGACGTGACCATGATCGATAAGCGACCACATGGATTAATAAGTTATTGGCGTTCTTGGATCGTGGCGTACTATCCCAATGACCTGAGGTATTAGATCATTTGACTTTGTTTCTCACTGGGTATTACGTAAAAGTGTAACATTGTGTGTTAATGTTGCATTTAGTGTGAGGTAAAGAATTTTTTTTCGATGATCAAGATGACAATTTGCAACTCTAACTAGAAATAGACAGTAGAAGGATATTTTTTTGAGCCCCTTGTGGTGAAAAGATTTGTGGAAGCATGGCCATGCGACAAAGTATTTGGGACACTATAGGAGACAATTCGATTCACTGTAACAAGAAAGAACGAAAGTATTTCGAGATTAACATATCCATGTATGGCCCTTTCTAAAATATCACAAAGTGCAACGGGGTATAGTCATATACCCGAACTTAGCAATAAGGGTTGCCGGAGTTTGATAAATCACTATCTGGGTATGGAATCGGTTTCTATGAGCTGGGTATTACAATGTTTTGCTAGTAACCGCTTGGTACAGTTAAAGTGGTTCTCGTGTTGTTGTTTTACACAAGTGAGAGTCTGAAAGGATTATGTGCAAAGAATGATGGCTTTCACAAATGGCCTTCACATAAATGCCGAAGGGTCATACTAAAAAGAGCAAGCAAGCGGAAATAAGAATGAAAGACAAAATGAAATTAGGTCTTATTTTGGAGATTGAATTTAGGACATACATGCAATTGATGAGTTCGTGTTTCCTTTGCACTTTCTTACCGATCTTACAAAAGATTATGCTTTATAAGAATCGGGATTTTCTTTGAAGTTAGAATTAGTGATTGCCATGAAACTTGTTTTTTTTTTTTTTTCTAATCCTTGCTTCTTTCCTAAATCTTAATTAGGGATCTTCTAGATTTGTATGTGTGGTTTGTGTGTAATGTTTTGGGATAGTGGAATACAAAGCATAAAACAGGAATGAAAAACGGGGCGACCACTTTTCTAATGAACAATAGAAACTTAATGAATATTGCCCCTTAATATTTTCCCTAAATGTAAATATAGTTAAATTTGTATGATCAATTTCATGTTGATTATAAGATAATTTGGTTAGCTTTTAATAAAGTGTTATAATACATTTTTACATATATTTTACTCATATTAAACAATTAGAAGTGATAATGTTATTTATTTTGTGTTTGATGTTTTATATTGATATAAGAAAAATATGTCGTACATTAAATAATGTAACATCCTCAAAATTATCGCAGCGGAAGATAATGTCACTTGGGTATTACTTCATAGTACAAAGTTCAAGTCATAGAAAACGCCCTCTAAATGAGACGTTTTAAAAATTTACCATTCGATAAAAGAAATCAGAGTTACAACAAGATGTCCCAAAGTGTTAAGTACATAAACATTTTTTTTAAATATCATCGAATGGTAAAGTATAGTGCATCAAGTCTTCAAAATATGCCATGCGACTCAAATGCTCTAAGCCGAAGTTATGCCTTACAGACCTGAGAAAATATATGCTAAAAGTATCAACACAAAGGTTGGTCAGTTCATAGCTTTAATATAAATAAGATGAAAAACTTTTTAATTAAGTCCTCATGACAAGTATATATCAACATAATTCTGTTACAAGTCCCGCCCATTTAATACTTGTAACATCTTAGGTCAACATATAACATGATGATAAATATAAGTGTAAAAGTCAATTACGGACCACAAGACTTTAGTGACCAAGATAGTACAAAGTCCATTAGTTCAAGATTATACCAAGTCCGTTAGTTCAACATTATACCAAGTCAGTTAGTTCAATATTGTACCAAGTCCATTAGTTCAAAATTATACCAAGTTCATTAGATCGAGATTATACCAAGTATGTTAGATCGATATTATACCAAGTCCGTTAAATCAAGATTATACCAAGTCCGTTAGTTCAACATATGGTTCAAGATTGTAAAGATTTGTCACGATAATAGTGATAACTTAGGTGATACGTAAATATTTAAGTAAAATGAGCATGCATTCTCACCCCAAAAGTAGTTCAAAATAAGTAAAAGTGAGGGTCATGAACTCACCGTAAAGCAACGAGATAAATACAACAAGATAATGCAACGAGACGCCGAAAATTATTCTAGGAGCAATAATGGTTTAGTGATGAAAATAACAAGAACAAAATCAAGAACATACCAATCTAGCTTATAAAATCACCAACCAATCTTTACCCAAAGCTTCCAAATCTTTTAAACCAGCCTTTAAAGATCTAAATCTATAAAACTACAAACTTGTAAACCCTTTTAAAATACTTCTAAGAACACCCTTACAAAAACTGAATTAAAAACCCAAGGTTTGATGAGATTGATTGATGTTTGAGTGAAATAAACCAAGTAATAAATAAAGGAACTTATGATCTTCAATCTAGCATTAAGAAATAAGTGAAACAAAAGATTGGAATGGTGTTTGTGGGCTGTGTATTCACGGCAACAGGAGGGAGAGGAGCAAGAAATATGAAGTTTTGAGATCTAGTTTAATCAAGTGACTAAAAAATAGTAACTAGTTAGGATCTAATTTGATGAGTAAGCTAAGTGATATTACACTTGTCCAAGCTTTGGACAAATGTTGCGGGGAAGGTAGCTTATTTGTTTAGTATTATGTTAAAAGTGTAGCTTGGCAGGGACACCTCAACCTTGTGTACCTTTTGGTACCCGTCAACCCTACCCAACAAAGGTTTGATGCTGAAGGCCATTAGATCACTTAGGCGATGGTTTGTGTAGTATTATGTTATGTTAAGAGTATGTAGTTTTGATCTTGATAATTGAAAACATGAAATATAAATAAAAATGTTACAACTTGTTAAAATAACTAATTTTAGTATTTTAGATGAGACACAAGTTTATCGTGGTGTTCAAACGTTGTTAAACTTAAAAACGTGAGTTGTAAACGCGTAAAATATAAAATGTGCAAAGTTTACATAAAAATAGAAAAAGTAAAATATGACATATAAAATGTGAATGTAAGGAAACCAAAATGCATAAAATATATTTAGCATAGTTTAGTGTCGGTTTAAGTTAAATGTACGTGTAACAACGTACGCGAGTGAACCTGCCCGGTTATTTGGAAAAATTAATTTACGTAAAATTAAAATAAATAGTAAAAGTAAATGGTTAAATAATGACCTAAAAAGTACGGGTTGTTACAAATAATTGTTTTTAGTATTATTTCTATGCATGCTCTTTGATGCTTTTAGTACACAAATCCATGAAACTCTCTCGTCCATCGGATGGTCTATAAAATCTAGTAGCACTGATATTGGAGAATGTGTTTTTCTTATGGATGGCACCCATGGGCAATGGGAACGGGTACATCTAACCCGTCACCCGCACCCATGGTTTTTTTCTCATCCGCCAGAGGGTATAATTTTTTGCCCGTGCCTAGGATGGCAACGGGGCGGGTTTGGGGCGGGGCGGCCATCCCCATCCCCAAACCCGATTAAAAAAGTTCTCCCCAAACTCGCCCCGATCCCCATCGGGGATTTAATCGGGTCGCCCCGTTGGGGTGCCATGCTCCCCCAAAACCGCCCCATATTAATCGGGGATCTTATCGGGGTGTATTTTTTTTGTGCAATTCTTGACGAAAGTCGCATCATTCACATTTATAATTAATTTTAAACCGTTAGCGATAACTTGAAGAATTAAAAACTCATTAATAAATTACAAACAAGCATTATTAAGTTTTCAATGATATTAATATACATAAATAATGATTAATTATATATAAAAAATAAAACTTAAAAATATGAAACTAAACGAGTTTCTATAATCACAATTTTGCAATTTTAAAAAGATAAAAAAAACTAATAATATTAAAGTAATTATTTTACGTAAATACTAACAAAATACTATGTAGGTATAGATATATTTGTATATGTGTATATATTATTCGGGTGGGGCGAGGCGGGGCGAGGATTTCCCGCTCCCCGCCCCAAACCCGATTAAAACCCCCGTTTAAGCCCCAAACCCGCCCCATAACCCGATTAGCATGCCCCGCCCCGCCCCAATTAGTTCGGGTTTTGGGTTTCCCCGTCGGGTTCGGGTTTTTTTGCCATCCTTACCCGTGCCCATGCCCATGCTTTCGGGTATTTGTTGCCCACGATAAACCCATGAATTAGTAATATGCAACAAAAGGACAAAACAATGACATGAAATCTGCCTAATAACATACCATATCAATTTGCCGTATCCCAAGTTTACAAAATGCAATATATGTCTAAAAATAGCAAATTAAACATCACTACACCAAATCAGAGTCTTAGTATTTCATTTCACGAGATAAATAAAATAGTTTAAAACATTTTACGCAAAACACAAAATTCCGGTCACTTGGGCCTCTTATCATCCTATTTCTTGATCAACAGCCTCTTCACTGTGTCAAATCAACAATTCCGCACTAATGTTTAGTTAGTATAATAAATTTTAGTTTAACATAAATGGGTTTACGGGTACACCCATGAGTATTTTGATGGGCACACCCATGAGTATTTTAAATGAGTATGTGTTATGAGTTTACATTACCCATCACCCGCCACCCACCGATAGGTACGATTTTTCACCCACAACTCACCCGCGGGCGAAAATTTACCAACCCATTAACGTGCAGTTTTTTTCTCAGCCATTGACATCCCTGGTTTTTCATTTTGGTATATTAAGTTAATGAAAAATGTTAGGATTTATGAGGGATAGAGCAACATATCACTAGCAAATCGTTCGAACAAGTGCAAAGATCGAACATCAGGTTTTGGAGCAAAAGCGGTATTTCTATTATGAAGATAAAAGTTACAAGGTATGTGTTATGCTGGTTATATAGTAAATAAATATACTAATTCTACTTCTTAAGTACCAAAAATGACCAAAATGCCCTTACTACTAATATTACTAAAGCTCTTAGGAGGTCAAAGTCAAACCAACTAACAATCTCCACCTTGACTTCAACTCCTAAGTAACACCATATCACCAATTATCGATATTGAGCAAATTTAACTTGCTCAAAGCAACTAATGGTTGTAATGGTAGCTTTCCAACTTACAACCGAATTTCCAATGGTGAAAATATAACCTGTCAAGGATATTCTAGCATCAAGATCCGCAACATAATCCAAATCTTAATGGCCGGCAACCAAATATTCACGTTCACCACCGTAAATAAGGCCAACATCAAAGGTCCTGAGTTAAACTCCTCCACCTACTTCAAATCATATTCAAAGTTCCAAAAGGCTAGAGATGCTAGCCTAATTCAAATCAAACGATCGATTCTCAAAAGCAATCCGAAACCAAAATCGATGCAAAGCAAATATAACTTCAAAAACGAA
Source organism: Chrysanthemum makinoi (assembly GCA_910596185.1). NCBI lineage: Eukaryota > Viridiplantae > Streptophyta > Magnoliopsida > Asterales > Asteraceae > Chrysanthemum > Chrysanthemum makinoi. The sequence goes on from OU343223.1 coordinate 316,411,237, forward strand.
CAATCAAATGTTATCCGTACAAATCGGCTATGAGCAATAAACTTGATCCAAATTTTTCTAATTTGAATGACCTGATTATAACCAAGTCCACTAAATCGATCTTCAAATGCAAATACCAAATTCAAATTCTAATGACCCATTTATATAATAAGGATTACGGTCAAACATTCAAAGCACCTCACAATCTGAACCCGAGTCATCTTTAGCAACAACCGCTACCGAGTTTAGGGCAATTGTGTTTCCAATGGCCTTCCTCTTTGCAATAATTACAAATATCTTGGGACCTCGAGAACTTGATGATGCTCCACCTTTATCTTTACACTTTTCCCAGGTTGAGATTTTCATGCTTGATGACGAAGCTCGAGAATGCAAACCGGATCACATCTTCGATAGTGTCTTTACCAACAACGAAGGAGTTCACAAAGTTTTCAAACGATGGAGGTAACGATACTAGGAGAATAAGAGCAGCATCTTCATCATCAATCTTGACTTCAATATTTTTCAAGTCCATCAAGATCGAGTTCAATGCATCAAGATGATCTTTTAATGATGAACCTTCTCTCATTCGGCTTAAACAAACGTCGCCAACGACTTTGTCATATAAAGCTTTTCTAACTTCTTCCACACACCGGAATCATCCAAGAACCTCGAAAGAACCTCATCATAGCCAGTCATATCCGCTAGAGGTGCCCAAATTCAATAAGGCTCTAATTTTAATTCGCCACAAACTAAAATTACTTTTTCCATTAAACTTCTCAATGCTAACTAATGACGATGGTGTTTGAGAAGACATGACTATTCCGATTTTACTAAAAATAACAAAACAATTGTTGATGATTTCAAAGAAACCCACAAAAGACAAAGCCTAGATCATCCAATTTGACCCAAAAAAAAAAAAGATTTATATCTCTACACAAACCCCAAATAATTGTTGCTTGTTAATGAGTGGCTCTTGATACCAATTTGTTAGGATTTATGAGGGATAGAGCAACATAAGCAAAGATCAGGACCAGCAAATCGAAACACAATCATATTCAGAACAAGTACAAAGATCCGAACATCAAAGGTTTTGGAGCAAAAGCTGGTATTTCTATTATGAAGATACAAAAGTTACAAGGTATGTGTTCTGCTTTTGGTTATATAGTAAATAACCGACATACAAAAACAACCGACATACTAATTCTTACTTCTTAAGATACTACCAAAAATGACCAAAATGCCCTTGCTACTAATATTACCAAACTGCCCTTAGGAGGTCAAAGTCAAACCAACTAACAAAAAAGAAACATTTTGAGGGAAAGCAAATTTGTATCCCAACGACAAGCACCAGTGCTAATATCAATCAACAAGCAAATTTATGACGCCCACCAATGCTAGCTGGCTGAGTTTCTTTATACATTGGAAGACACGTAACTCTATGTAAACCAAACTATTCTATCTGATCGATATTATCGGCAGGCATTTGCTAAGCAATATAACATATTCTACATTCATCTTTTACAAGAAGAAGAAGAAGAAGAAGAAGATAGTTATGGTTCCTGCAAGTGAAGTTGAGTTTACGCAAGTAAAATACGATTTCCAACAAGTCCAAGGTCATATGTCATCACTAATTTAGTATGTAGTTTTATTAGTATTTGAGTCTGCTTTGGATTTTATTTAGTACTTGCTGTATTTGTTAGACTTGTGTGTATATATTTCGCCCCTAGCTATGTGTCTTGGATAACTTACAATATTTAAAGCAGAAATCTAGCTAGCTAGCTAATTAAGAAATCCATTGTTATTGTATAGTACGTGTTTTCTTTGTAAGAGAACAAGGTAGCTAGTTTGTTAAACTGACCCAACCCAAATTCGGTGTTATGGTACGTGGTATCAAGTTAGCTAGCTAGCTAACTAAAACACTAGAAACTCCCAACTTGTCTTTGAGCTCAACTTAGGTGTTTTCATGTTTAGGGAAATGTACGTAGTCTGCTGATGAAAAGATGAATTAGTAGGTGTGTTGGATGCAAGTTGTTCTTGTATTCATCCATTAGCTAGGATGTTGTATTTTGTTTGCTGAATTGATGGGATCATGGGCATGTCTTTGATGCTCACATGTACAATTATAGCTTCTTTTGTGATTAATATAAATTCACCTTTTTACAACAACAACAAAAAAAAGTAAATTATTTCAAACACCGACATATTGATGGGGGTTTATGATTTGCAGCCCCGCGTTTGGCCGGATTATTACTCAAGTTGTTTACGATACTGATTGAAGCTCCTTTGATTGGTTCTCTGATCACTGGTCACTTAAGAAAGCAGAACAAAATGGATCAGGTTTAATGTCTATGGCTTTTACAAATTATGCTCTAGCTTTACTATTTTTTTTCCCTTTAGCGTTTACTTGTTTAAATTCGAAAAGAATATGTAACGAGAAATGATAAGGATACGTAAAGTTATGCCATTTTCTTTCTGCCTCAACATATGTGTCATTCACAATCAATGGATGAATGACACGTATGTTTAGGCAGAATATGACCTACTTTATCACAATCCAATGAATGACACATATGGTGAGTATTTACACTAGTTTGTGTTGAATGGTATTGCTAATAGATGCTAAGGAATACCGTGATACCTGAGGCACCCATGTTTAAACCCGAGTATCCTCCTCAAGGTACTATTACAATAACTTCTCATGTGTAACCAGTTAAATTATATTCACATTAGCAGAATTGTGGAAATGTATTGTTTGTACATGAATGGCTGCTATTATTAAGTAACACGGTTGGTTTGTCTAAATAATAAAGAACAAGAAGCTGAGTAGTTAATCTAGTAGAAGAAGGTAAACCTGAAGATCGAGTTGAATCGGCATTAAGGTGTCTTCCACACCATGATCCTGCTGGCAGATGGAATTCCAAATCAACTTCTTTCCGCTACTGGAAGATTCGTGATTATGCATATGCTTACAGATCAGGCCTTACAACACAGGCAATGGTAAGTCGATCTCCTCAAACTAAACTTTCGTCATTTCCTGGTAGAGTATAAATATACTGAGAAAGGGACTCACTGCAGGTTGCCGAAAATGTCATCTCAGCGGTGGAAGAATCCAAGAATATGGTACCACAAATGCCTTTATTGATTTCTATCGATGTTGAGGAAGTTATAAAACAGGCTGCAGCATCTACGCAAAGGTTTGAGGAAGGTAATGATGCTTTAGCAAGTTTCATACAAGTTAATGCTGGTTTAAAACTAATTCACTTAAACCGAAGCTCTGATACCAATTTGTTACGCCCCGATTTCCGATTTGACCGGAATTTACTCGATTTTAAAACTTTGACACGGAACATTTGACTATTACTTAAACTCTTAAATGAATAACAAGAACTACAACAATTTACCATTGACAACTCTTTTATAACATATACTCAATTACCCTTTTAAAACAATCACACAAGATTATAATAAAGCATCATTTTATTGCTTACTTACGGGCTGACGTTGTTGCCTTAAAGCTGCGACGCCGTCACCCTTTAATTATAACCCAAAACACATTTTTAGATTTAACACTCGACGACTCAGGGGACTTAGAGCCTGACGCCGTCTCCACTGAGTCGTTGCCACAAGACTGCGACGCCGTCAGGTCCACTGACCTGTACATTTGACAGCAAAACTGCACAATACCAAATTATCCATTTTGACAGAAAATGACCAATTGACTCCTACAACTTTAAGTTAATACCATATATGATATAATAAACATTCTTTAATAAACAAGAGGTTAATCAACCGGTTTAACTTCAAAATGGGTAAGAAATACACTTCGACCCAACACTCCAAAATACCATAATGACTATGACTTTCACTTGTTAAATAAAGATACATTTACAAAACCATAAAAGACTCTCGGGGGTACAAACTTATCACATAAGCTCAGTGTCGACCTAGCTCCTATTATTATATATTGACAACCTCCTTCACATACAATCATCCACATAGCCAAACAATAATCTGAATCCAAGCTAAGGCACTTCAAGCACATGAACCTACAAAAACAAGGAAACTATAACATGTAAGCGATTACGCTTAGTAACTAATTGGTTAATACATGATCAATATATACATCTTTATAACATCACAACCACATATTCCTAACACACAACTATTCAATTAGCATATAAGACATATAACCCATACCTTAGCCATTCAATAATTCTAATACATATCTATAACCACTTAACACAACATTAATCACATACTATAACATTTTCATATTAACCACATAGTAACCAAGTTACTTACCTTAGATAGCCAAGCTAAGCTATTATGAGATTATCATCATCTTCCATCATCTCCATCATCAACACCATCCAAAGCTAACATCCTTAACACATAATTAAAATATACTTAAAACATAAATAATAAACTATAGCCATGGTTTACACAACCATTAGGCTTTCATAACATCCTCTAATCATCACATAATCATATATTGATTATATGATGATCTACCCACAAATTATCCAACTTTACCAATAATAAAATTCCTCTAAGATTACTATAATCCTCCTTTTAATCAAACCTTATGATTATAACATGATCATATCCAACTTACCCAATTACTTCAATTTAATAAAAAGGGTTTCACCCAATTACACTATAATATCTTAATTAGTGTTTAAAACCATAATTACTCAAAACCCCCAATTTGGATACATAAACCCTAACTCTTCAATTAACTATTAACACATCAATTAAGTATACTTACCTTGCAAGGATTAAAGATACTAGCTTGTATCATGACTAGGAACACTAATCCCATCCCAAATGATCACCAATCTTACTATCATTTTTCCCTCTCTTTTTCTAAACTGACATTAACTAATATCCTGGAACTTTTGAGAAGTATGTCTTAATATACATGTAGCTTTCTTCATTATAAAGTTATTTCATCATTTGACCTTTTTGGTCCCTTAAGCTCCATTCCTTACAAATTGGCCACACTATACTTCTATAATTGTTTTACAATATGACAACTTAGGTCCCCCTATTTTCTATAACTATAATACAACATTTATAAATTATTAGTTTGACTACCGGGTTGACTAGTCAATCCCGTTAAGTCCTTAAGCCAAATTCATCTAAGGTAGGGCCTATTTGTATTTCGGGATACGGGTGTAACAGATAAGAGACCAAATGGATTAATAAGTTATTGGCGTTCTCGGATCGTGGGGGTACTATCCCAATGACCTGAGTTATTAGATCATTTAACTTTGTTTCTCACTGGGTATTACGTAATGGCGTAACACTATTTGTTAATGTTGGATTCAGTGTGAGGTGAGGAAAAATTGTTTGATGATCAAGATGTCAATTTGCAACTCTATGTTCAAATAGACAAGAGAAGGATATTTTTCCAGGGCCCTTGTGGTGAAAAGATTTATGGAAGCATGGTCTTGTGACAAAGTATTTCGGACACTATGGGAGACAAATTGATTCACTGTAACAAGAAAGGATAAAAGTATTTCGAGATTAACATATCCATGTATGGTACTTTCTAAAATATTGGAAAGTGCGACGGGATATAGTCATATACCTGAACTCAGCAATAGGGGTTGCTGGAGTTTGATAAATCACTATCTGGGTATTGAATTGGTTTCTATGGGTTGGGTACTATAATGTTTTGCTAGAAACCGCTTGGTACAATTAAAGTGGTTCTCGTTGTTAATACAAATAAACCGTAAAAACGTTTATTAATATTTTGCGATCTCTTTGTGTTTTGTTGATAACAAATATAATGTTATCTTAAGTATAATTATAAGGATACATGTTATTTTTGTAAAGCATTTACATATAGCCATTTAAATACAAAAATGTAATAATTAAGCATTTGTTGTAATAGTTTATTAGGATGGGTAAAAACTATAACCCATGGACCATAACCCATGGATCTTAACCCATACCCAAGTAGACTAGATACAATGTATACTTAGATACATTGAATCTAAAGGTAACCCATGAACCAACCCATAACCCATGACCCATAACCAAAAACCCATGGGCAAAGAGGAGCGTTCCACGGATCCCTAGGATTACACTAGACGGATCCCAAGTGGAAAGGATCCGTGGGATCCAGGGAACAGTGAAGAATTTTGCCTATAAATAGAGAGTCATTTCTTAATTCTAATTAACCCTCTTCTTACTAAATCTCTCATACACTCTCATTATCTTCTAACATATAGATCACTTGATCTAGAGAGTTGTTCTTCTTTCTTTCTATTTGTGATCCTCATATAGGTCCTTCTCTAAGGCGAGATCACGAGCATTCTACAAGTCATCCAAGCAAGGGTCCTTGATTGATTTGTCACTCCGCAAGATTTCTGTAGCAAAGATCTTGTATTTGATATTTCACATATTTGTTGTGTAATAGTCGTGTTGGTTTGGTCCACCGTGCTACGGACTTGGTATTTAGCTTTGTACCGGAAAAAGTGTAAGCAACGTTGTGAAGGCTTCTCCGCCAAGTGAAGGAGTTTGTTGACATAGTGCTTGAACTCTCGAGTAGGTGACTCGGGGAGTGGAGTAGGGCAAGGAAGGTGTCCTTGTAGCCGAACCACTATAAATCGGTTGTGTCATTTCTATCCCTTAACTTTACTTTACTTGCTTACTTTATCATTAGATCTATACTTTCTCTACATCCACAAGATCTCACATATTAACGAATCTAAAGTTTTTGAAAACTAACTTAAAATCGGCAAAACTATTCGACCCCCCTCCCCTTCTAGTTTTCCACACTCGTGTTGTTGTTTTGCACAAGTGGGAGTCTGAAAGGATTATGTGCAAAGAACAACGACTTTTACAACTGGCCTTTACATAAATACTGAAGGGTCATACTAAAAAGAACAAGCAAGCATAAATGAGAAACGAATGACGAAATGAAATTAGGACTTATTTTGGAGATTGAAATTAGGACATACATGCAATTAAAGAGTTAGTGCTGCCTTTTCAGTTTCTTACCGATCTTATAAAAGATTATGCTTTGTAAGAATCAGGATTTTCTTTGCAATTAGAATAAAAGACTGCCATTGAAATTTGCTTTTTTTCTAAACCTTGTTTCTTTCCTAAATCTTATTTAGGCATCTTCTAGGTTTTGTATGTAATGTTGTGGGATAGTGGAATACAAAACATAAAACAGGAATGAAAAACGAGACGACCACTTTTCTAATGAACAATAAAAACTTAATGAATATTGCCCCGTAATATTTTCCCTAAATGTAAATATAGTTTAATTTGTATGATCGATTTCATGTTGATTACAAGAGAATTTGGTTAGCTTTTAATAAAGTGTTATGATACCTTTTTACATATATTTTACTCATATTAAGCAATCAGAAGTGATAATGTTATTTATTTTGTGTTTGATGTTTTATATTGATATAAGAAAAATATGGCGTTCATTAAATAATCGTTTTTATTTTGGGTAAAAGGTCAAAGACCCGATAAATATATTACTTCAAAAAACGTTTAAGTATAAAGGATATGGGTGAATCCCATATCTCAGCCCGTTACATAGGCGGAAAGCTTACATAACAAGATACTTCCTATTCTCTATACAAGAAAATAAACCACTACTCAAAAGATAATATTAGACTCCTATGAAAAAAAAATTACTTCCTACCAAGGCCTTGGAGCTTGACACCATATGTGTCATAATAGGCATCCAAATTCCCTGGAAGATCGTAGACCTGATCCGCGTAGTCATCATAATCATAGTCATCATAATCATCTTCACGATCATGACCACCACCAAATAGGTTCACCGACTCATCAAAAGTGTTCACAATCTCCTCTTCATCACTATCGGAATCAACAAATAATCGTTTTTAGTATTATTCTATACATGTTCTTTGCTTTTAGTACACAAATCCATGAAACTCTCTCATCCATCCGACGGTCTATAAAATCTAGTAGTACTCATATTGGAGAATGTGTTTTATTATGGATGGCACCCATGGGCAGTGGGCATGAGTACATGTAACCCGTCACCCGCACCCATGGTTTTTTTTCACCCGACAACGGGTATAATTTTCTGCCTAGGCCCATGCCTGCGGGTATTTGTTGCCCACGGTAAAACATGAATTAGTAATATGCAACAAAAGGACAAAACAATGATATGAAATCTGCATAATAACATACTATATCAATTTGCCGTATACCAAGTTTACAAAATACAATATATGTCTCAAACTAGAAAATTAAACATGACTACACCAAATCAGAGTCTTAGTAGTTCATTTCACGAGATAAATAAAATAGTTTAAACATTTTACGCAAAACACAAAATTCCGGTCACTTGGGCCTCTTATCATCCTATTTCTTGATCAACAGCCTCCTCACTGTGTCAAATCAACAATTCCGCACTAATATTTAGTTAGTATAATAAATTTTAGTTTAACACAAATGGGTTTACGGGTACACCCATGAGTATTTTGAAGGGCACACCCATGAGTATTTTAAATGAGTGATATGGGTTTATATTACCTATCACCCGCCACCCACCGATAAGTACGATTTTTCACCCACAACTCATCCGCGGGTGAAAATTTATGAGGTTACCAACCCATTCACGTGCAGTTTTTTTTCTCGGCCATTGACATGGTTTTTCATTTTGGTATGTTAAGTTGGGAATTGCTATTAGGTGCCCAGTGGGCATTACATAAAAGTCATTTATTAAACCATCATTTCCATCCTTAATATCATCTCATATTAATTGACTTGTAGCAATTTGATTATACCTATTTTAACCTTCCCTTATTTGATCATTTTTAACATTTCCATCAAATCTTCACATTTTTTATGTCATCAAGATGTTACACATTTTACGTAGGTCTTGTACAACCTTTTTAATAATACTAAGATGCTAAAAATATTTTGTATTAAATGCATAAATATGTGTACTTATCTTTACTCAATTTTCTTCACAAGTAAATACTCTTTCTTTTATTGTCCAATTTTCCACTTTGGCCAATTCAATAAACCATACTATTCTCTTTTTAACTTTGCCAATTTTTAGATATGTGATAGTGTTACATTATTACATTACACACATTAAAATCAAGATGAAAGTTGTTGCTCCGTATTAAAATGAACACATTAAGTAAATATGCTAAATTTGATTCCAAATTCCAACTTTAACAAATTACTAAACTCAATATTTCAAGGAGAAAATTGGATTCAAATCTTGGTTTTCCAACATAACTCTTTTCTTCTTTGCGGCATGTCTTGAAAAATCATCGCTCTTACCAACAAATTTATCCTTTTTCCGGGCATGTGCTAATATTATGTCCAACACTTTTACAAAGACTACAACAACGTGTTTTTTCGCCAGTTCTATTCCTCCCTTCATTCTTTGCTTCGGACGTCCTTTTGGTTTTGATTTTGGTGTACATTCAACTAAATTTATTACCTCCACTGGAATTTCATCATCATTCGTAGACGTCGAATTTACAAAGAATGCTTCTTGTGACAAAGAAACTTCTTTACGACTCCAACGAGAAATCCAATAAGTAAGAGGAATGTCAAAACAATCCTTGTGAAGAAAAACACTTAATATATGACGACAAAGTATACCTACGAATTCAAAATATTTGCAACTACACTTAGCAACCTTACCATCCCAAATCACCGCATGCTTGTTATATTGTATCTCCTTATGATGCTTAACAAAAAAGGTGGTACTCGTTTTCTCCTTAATTGTATATTGAATTGCTCGCTCAAACTCCTCTTGAAACTTTTTAAATGAAAATTGGGTCAAAAAATTGGCGACCTTGCTTCTCTAATGGTGATTGTGACATCAAAGAAGATCCCTTATATTTCTCCAACATAATATCATGGATTTGTCTTTGTTGAATATCTTATATTGCAATATCAACCTAAAGAAAAAATTATTTGTAGAATAAATTATCACTAACTAAAAGTATTATATGTCGTAACTAAAACATAAAGATTTTGACGAATAGTTACTTACTTGTCTAATAAATTGAGTTAGACGTGTGTTGGAGGATATAAATTTCTTTATAAATGAATTAATACTCTCTGACCTTCCTGTTGTTGTCATACCACCAAAAAAGAACTCACGAAGATACATTGGCACCCAAAAAATTTTGATACGATATAAACCATTTATATGCTTATTTTCGCCTAGCTCATATTTTGCGATCACTAATGGCCATTGTTGCTCAAACTCGTCAATTGTATCCAATTTATATAAGTTATAAAATTCCGTGAACCATTTAGAATAGGGTTAATAACCTATTAAAGCATTATACTTGTCACAAAAAGGAGTTTGACGTAGCGAACAAAAAAAATAGCCCTTTTGGCTACTAAACTTAAATTCTTGTCTTCCTTTGAGTAATAATTCCAAAATACAAAATTGTAATGACTATTTTACCCTTGAATTTATAAAAATTGTATTCTTTGTCCCCAAGTATATAAATAACCCATTAATATTTTTAACTCATTCTTAGAGTATTAACCCATTAATCTTTCTCCCTTCTCCCCACCTTGTTTCACCAGGCCACCATCACCACCTACACCAAAACAATCCTCTCCACTCCCTCTACCCGATCAACACAGAAACCAGTTTTGTTTCATCACCCACACCGATCTTAAAAAAAAAAAACAGATCCATCACTTTACCCAAGTGGCCTCCTAACACCATAGATCATCACGGGGTGCTCTTGGTAGTGGTTATGGATGTTGACGCGAACCAAGAAGAGATGGTGATGCTCTAATCAAGACCAGAAAGCCTATACTCTTCCTTCCATTACTGTACAAATAGAACTCAGTTTACATCACTTTCACACATGAGCACAAATAAAAAATTAGGGTTTCGAATGGTTAGGGTTTTCTTAAATTGATAGAGGGGTTTTGTAATTGGTATTGAATAGAGTACGATTTAGGTGGTTAGGGTTTTCCCTTTTATTTGGATTCAATTATTTGGATTCAATTATTCCAATGTATGGTGGTGTTGAATTGGATTCAATTATTTGGATTCAATTATTCAATTATTTGGATTCAATTATTTAGGTGGTTAGGGTTTTCCCAATTATTTGGATTCAATTATTCCAATGTATGGTTAGGGTTTCGAATGGTTAGGGTTTTCCCTTTTATTTGGATTCAATTATTCCAATGTATGGTGGTGTTGAATTGGTTTATGTATTCTTAGAATTGGTTTAATGGTGAGACAATTGGTTTAATGGTGAGCTGGGTTGATTGATTTATTGCCAATGAAGTTGATTTATAATGTAAAGCAGTTTGACTATCTTATTTGAAACCGGAGACAATAAGTGGGTTGAGCAAGTGGGTTGAGCAAGCTAGCTTAATGTAAAATTGTTTGACTATCTTATTCCAATGTATGAAGTTGATTTATAATGTAAAAGCTTAACTTTTTAAGATAACATGATTTAATTACTTGGACTATCTTTTTTCAAACGAGGGGCTATTTTTGTAATTTAGCCTTGGATGCAATTTTCACAAACTCACAGGACCATTTCGTAATTTGGAAGGGTAAAATGGTCATAATACTCAAAGGAAGACAAGAATTTAAGTTTAGTAGCCAAAAGGGCTATTTTTTTTGTTCGCTACGTCAAACTGCTTTTTGTGACAAGTATGATGCTTTAATAGGTTATTAACCCTTTAGAATAATCACCTCTTAATATGGAAATAAACCAACCACTGAATTTAGCCGTGATGTGCCATATACAAAATGCATGCTTTGTAGAAGGCATTTCTTGTGCAATTGCCTCCGTCATCCACGGATCTTGATCTGTTAGCATTGTTTTTGGTGCTTTTGTCATGAGCAAAACAAATTTCTGAAATTAAAAAATAAGTAAGTTAGCTAACAGTAACCAAAGTTGATAAGACATCGGTAATACAAATAGCTAACTAGTATTAAAGATTCAAAATAAGATAGAAATAATTTTTAATACCTACATGAGCCATTTAAATGTCTTTGTTGTCTCATTGCGTAAAAGTGCACATCCAAATAATATGGTCCTTCCATAATTGTCAATACCAACGAAGATGCCAAAAGGCATGTAATATGAGTTAACCTTGTATGTTGTATCAAATGCAACCACGTCTCCATATTTTTGGTACCAATCAAAACATTGACTAGAAGACCAAAATATGTGTTCTAACTTATTTTCATCGTCAATTGTATATGCATATTGAAAATTAGAATTTTCACTTTTCCTTTTCATGCAATATTTCAAAAGGTCTTTTGCATCATTATGTGCATATTTTTCATGAATTTTAGTGAAAAAATTACGAACATCCTTACTAAGAAAAGATAGTTGTCCACGACTTACATTTTTCTCAAGTTCCATAACACGCATAATTTGTCTAATCGACAAACCACCTTCTCTGAGCAAGAGTATGCGGCTTTCATCTTCCGTTGTAATGGTACGATATGAAGGAAGAAATCGAACCTCATCTATAGACAACATTTAATGATTGTGCTCTAAATTCAAAATAGTGACTTGCCACTCTTCCGGAAAAATTTCATTTTCCCTTTTTAATGTGATGCGCATATAAACCTTGCATCCACATTTTGAAGACATTCGATTTCTTTGTACTTTTGAGTAATCTACCAATTTAGTGTTTGGTTTACCTTGACGGTGACAAAAGAAATCTCGTCTTCTCTTTTCTCCATTTTTGTTTTCGAACCTTCCATATCGTATTGAAAATCCGCTTTTTTTTGCAAAATTTTGAAAAAATACGAATGCCTCTTCCTCACTAAGAAAATATTGACCTACAAAGGGTTTATCAAAAACTTCTTGCATAGTTTGTTCATCTTCTTCATAAAACACTTCATTTTCGTCAATATCAATAGGATTTGTATCTTTTGGAACTTCATTAAATCAAAAGAAACTTTACTAGTCATTTCGCTGAGAAAATGCGATATAAAAATGAATTTGTTTTTCTTTGGAACACTAAGACATTGATTTGCATTCATGTTTGACGTGAAAGAATGTTTAAGAATTATTGAAAGAAAAAGTTGAAAAGTGTTTTGCCATGTAAGAGTATGCAATAACATATATAAATACTTAGACCATTGGCGCCAAAGATATCATTAAAAAAGTTAAAAATTAGCAAAGTTTAAGAAAACAATATTTATCGAATCATGAGACATAAAGAAAGAAGATTATCAAAGCTAGAAATCTTCACATTCTATATAAATTAGTCAATATAAGAAAAGTGGGTGTTATACTTACAAATATTACACTTGTTAAAACGATTGAGACAATTAAATATGAATATGTTGAATTTAATACGAAATTTTTTTGTATCTTTTGTGATCAAAACGTGGATTACAATTTCATTCTTCAAGAGTAATTGATATATTTTGTGAAAATGTTAGAATGGATCAAATAAAGAAAGGGTAAAATGGGTATATAACAAAATTGCCAGAAGTCAATTAATAGTAGGTGGTACTTATGAAGAATGAAAATGATGGTTTAATAAATGACTTTTATGTAATGCCCACTGGGCACTTAATAACAATTCCCTATTAAGTTAATGAAAAAGAAACATTTTGAGGGAAATCAAATTTGTATCCCCCGACATGCACCAGTGCTAATATCAACAAGCTAGGGTTAGGGTGGGCCCACCAGTGCTAGCTAGCTGGCTGAGTTTCTTCATACATTGGAAGACACGTAACTAAGTAAACCAAACTATTCTATCTGATCGATATTATCGGCAGGCATTTGCTAAGCAATATAGCATATTCTACAAGAAGAAGAAGAAGAAGAAGAAGAAGAAGATAGTTATGGTTCCTGCAAGTGAAGTTGAGTTTACGCAAGTAAAATACGATTTCCAACAAGTCCAAGGTCATATGTCATCACTAATTCAGTATGTAGTTTTATTAGTATTTGAGTCTGCTTTGGATTTTATTTAGTACTTGCTGTATTTGTTAGAGTTGTGTGTATATATTTCGCCCCTAGCTACGTGTCTTGGATAACTTATAAGCAGAAATCTAGCTAGCTAGCTAATTAAGAAATCCATTGTTATTGTATAGTACGTGTTTTCTTTGTAAGAGAACAAGCTAGTTTGTTAAAATAAGCCAATCAAATTCGGTGTTATGGTACGTGGTATCAAGTTAGCTAGCTAGCTAACTAAAATGCTAGAAACTCCCAACTCGTCTTTGAGCTCAACTTAGGTGTTTTCATGTTTAGGGAAATGTACGTAGTCTGCTGATGAAAAGATGAATTAGTAGGTGTCTTGGATGCAAGTTGTTCTTGTATTCATCCATTAGCTAGGATGTTGTATTTTGTTTGCTGAATTGATGGGATCATGGGCATGTCTTTGATGCTCACATGTACAATTATAGCTTCTTTTGTGATTAATATAAATTCACCTTTTTACAACAACAACAAAAAAAAGTAAATTATTTCAAACACCGACATATTGATGGGGGTTTATGATTTGCAGCCCCGCGTTTGGCTGGATTATTACTCAAGCTATTTACGATACTGATTGAAGCTCCTTTGATTGGTTCTTTGATCACTGGTCACTTAAAAAAGCAGAACAAAATGGATCAGGTTCAATGTCTATATAGCTTTTACAAATTATGCTCTAGCTTTACTATTTTTTTCCCTTTAGCATTTACTTGTTTAAATTCGAAAAATATATGTAACGAGAAATGATAAGGATATGTAAAGTTTTGCCTCTTTCTTTCTGCCTCAACATATGTGTCATTCACAATCAGTGGATGAATGACACGTATGTTTAGCTAGGCAGAATATGACTAGTTTGTGCTGAAAATGGTATTGCTAACAGATGCTAAGGAATACCGTGATACCTGAGGCACCTATGTTTAAACCCGAGTATCCTCCTCAAGGTACTATTACTATAACTTCTCATGAACCAGTTAAACTATATTGACATTAGCAGAATTGTGGTAATGCATTGTTTGTACATGAATGGCTAATTAATAAAGAACAAGAAGCTGGAGTAGTTGATCTAGAAGAAGAAGGTAAACCTGAAGATCGAGTTGAATCAGCCTTGAGGTGTCTTCCACACCATGATCCTGCTGGCAGATGGAAGTCCAAATCAACTTCTTTCCGCTACTGGAAGATTCGTGATTACGCATATGCTTACAGATCAGGCCTTACAACACCAGCAAAGGTAAGTCGATCTCCTCAAACTAAACTTTCGTCATTTCCTAGTCTAGTCTAAATATACTGAGAAAGGGACTCACTGCAGGTCGCCGAAAATGTCATCTCAGCAGTGGAAGAATGCAAGAATATGGTACCACAAATGCCTTTATTGATTTCTTTCGACGTTGAGGAAGTTAGAAAACAGGCTGCAGCATCTACGCAAAGGTTTGAGGAAGGTAATGATGCTTTAGCAAGTTTCATACAAGTTAATGCCGGTTTAAAATTCATCCAAGTTGTTTGCAGGATGTCCTTTGTCGATTTTGGATGGCATTTTCATGGCAGTCAAGGATGATATAGATTGCTATCCCCATCCATCTACCGGTATCTGCATCTGCATTTTGACTTTAAACCTTACTTTTATCAATTTATTTTTATGGGTAAATGATATTAACAGGTGGGACAACATGGTTGCATAACGTACGTCCTGTTAACAAGGATGGGGTTTCTGTATCTAGGTTAAGAAGCTGTGGCGTGATATTTGTAGGGAAGACCAATATGCATGAGTTAGGTTTGGGAGCCACTGGAATGAATCCGCATCATGGGTAAGTTTTTCTAATACATTTTCAAAGTGTATATAAAGCGTCATTTTAAGAATCCACTTGGTTTTTCTCCCGTGACAGGACACCAAGAAACCCACATGACCCGCAAAGGTATACAGGCGGTTCTTCATCAGGATCTGCAGCTATTGTAGCTTCTGGAATATGTTCTGCTGCACTAGGATCAGATGCTGGAGGTTGTATCAGCGTAGACTAGGATTTTAGTTTATTGTATTGGAATAAACTTTTATGCTCAGTGACAAAAGGAAGTAATCTTAAATGACAGGTTCAATTCGAATTCCTGCTTCCCTTTGTGGTATAGTGGGACTGAAGACAACGTATGGACGAACTGACATGAAAGGGTGAATTTACCAATCATGAAAAGATACGTTTTTGGTTTTAGACTACTACAATATACATTACAAATGTTAAGAATGTATTGCAGGACATTGTGTAGTCCCGGGACCGTAGAGGTTATTGGACCAATAGCGTCTAGTGTTGATGATGTTATGCTGGTGTAAGTGACTTGCTTTGTTCCTGTATGAGGTCTGCGAGTCACCCATATATATTGTATATAAACAAATAAAGAGCTTTGACCTACACGTATGAGTCTCGTTTGTTGTGGCTGAATGTTATGACTTATATGCAATATTGACTTGTCTCTACAGGTATGCAGCAATGCTGGGATCCTCACCTGCTGATAAAATCAGTTTAAGACCGGTAATTAGAGTACCATATGTCTTCACATTTTTTGCGTTGCTGCATTCGTTTAATTGGATAATGTTTGTGTAGTCCGAAGTCTAAAAGGATATCACTTTGTTACTGATCCCTATATTATGCAGCCTATCCCTTGTTTGCCAAATTTGTCATCGGGTGCGGGTTCTGTTGCTAGTTTACCATTGCGATTAGGGAAGTATACAGAGGTGATTCTTTGTCCTTGTACTTTTTAATGTGGCAAGATCCTTGCTATTTAAGTATTAACCGCACGTATAACTCTTTCAGTGGTTCAATGATGTTAACTCACCTGACATATCCAATACCTGCGAAAATGTTCTTACTTCGTTATCAGAGATTCATGGGTGTGAAGTAAGTCTTCATCTACTTTAATGTTAATTCTTCGACATGTTCAAAAAATTGTTTAGAGGTCTTACGGAAATTCATTTCTTACCTTTTTTTTGTGGTTAAAGATAGTAGATATTACTATACCGGAGCTACAACAGATGTTCACAGCACAGGTTGTTTCATATGGTTCTGAATCATTATGCTCATTAGTGCCCAGATGCCAAAATGGGTATGGTTTTATATAACGTTAGGATCTGACCTGTCAAGTCTTGGTTATAATAAGGTGGTTTACGTTTTCTCTCATGCAGAGAGTATAAAAAACTTGCACTGGATAGTCGTATACCTTTGGCACTTCTTAAGTCATTCTCAGCTTCAGATTATGTTGCTGCTCAACGTTTTAGGTAAACACTTATCATTACGCAGTAAATTTGATTTCTTGTCTTCCAGTCTTCATTATGCCCTTCAGTTCCAGTATATTGAAAGCTAGCATTAGCATTTAATCGGTTATGTACAGGCGGAGATTTATGTATTACCACATGGAAATATTTAAGAAGGTTGACGTCATTGTGACCCCGACAACAGGGTATGATAAACACAGCCTTGAAATTATCAGCACATACTCTTAAGATTAAACAAGTACTTATTTTTTACTTTTACAGCATGACTGCTCCTATGATTCACCCAAGCGCACTCAGCTGTGGTGAATCAGATCTCGAGGTTACAGGTGCATTACTAACCAGGTTCAGCTGAGAATCCAAGAAAATCTTCTCCTGATATAACATTTTACTCTTCTACTAATTGTGCTAGCCTTATGAGTATGATACGCTCCGTTATTTCATTGGAGGTCTGATCTATCAGTTATACTTATACCCGTCTCATAGAGATGGGACCCACAAAAGCGAAATGACCTGGACCATAACCAATAAGTCCTAAAATGTCTTACAGTTGCACCTTTTGTTTAGCTACATATGTGATGTTTTTCTTCTGCAGGTAACTTAATGAAATTTGCAGTAACAGCAAATGTTCTTGGATTCCCAGCCATTTCTGTCCCTGTAAGCGGTTCTTATGCCTTGAAATTATGCAAAGCCAATCACCCCGACAACTTGCCATTTGATTAATATTTTAGTGTTAAAAATCATGTTGGATGACTTCTTTTTTTTAATGGCTGGATTATTAGTTTCATATCAGCTGCAACAAACTCAATCTGTAAGTGTAATTTAAACCATATTATTTTGCTTTCCAAGGTTGGTTACGATAAGCAAGGACTTCCAATAGGCTTGCAATTGATAGGACGGCCTTGGTGTGAAGCTACAATTTTGAGTCTGGCTGCTGCCATTGAGGTAATATACTAACATCCCATCCTAAATAGTTCATTTGACCTTAAAAGTCATCGTGTAGGCTTATAATACCATAGTTGAATGTTACTAACACTAAGCATCCTATTTTCATTTTCAGCAACAATGGCAACCTAAGAAGAAGCCTGTAATATATTTCGATGTTTTAAAGGCTGATTGAGAAACGATGGTCACTGATCACTGCTCATGGTCATGATGAACAGGACTTCAAAGTTGTAACTTTTGCTTGATAATATAGAGTTAGGATACTTGTAAAATAAAGAGCACCAGTATAAGAGATGATATAAGATAAGTGCATACTTGTTTTCAATCATAGTTCGATATTTGACCTTGATTTCACTCATATTAACCCTTGAAGAATTGAGTTCGAGCTTTGCACAACCCTTTATCATCAATTCACTCCTTATATTTTAACTAACTTTGATTTTTCATTTGTTGTGTGTTCCTGTATTACTTGTGTACTGCCTAAACTGCATGTTCTGCCACTACAACAATCGGATGGACGGGCGAGGAGATTTTCGCCGGGGACAAAATGCCCCCGGCGAAAGTCACTAAACGACAAAATAAAATCTGACGTGGCACATGAATACGCTGACCTGTTATGAAAAATTCAACGAACACTTTCAGCGAGGACATGTCCCCGGCGAAAGTACGAAGAAGCAGAAGATATCGGAAGTCAACTAACAAAACCGCTTGGTGAACACGAGTTCGAGCCTTATGTGTTAAAATTTGTTTGTAGAGAATAACATGGTTAAGATTCCCGTTAAATGGATTATACGTATAGTTTTGGACCATTTGCGTATAGGTAGCTTATGTATAGTTTTGGACCATTGGCGATTTTGGAAACACATTTTATGTTATCGATTGATGGTTATATATGATATTATGTTTAGCGAATTTGTGTTGTTGTAGCATAAAATAGGTTCTGAAAACAGGTTGTTACATTATTACCGATTTTGCACCCATTTTGCAGCAATTTTCTGCAAAATGGGTCAAAGGCTTTCCCCGGGGACATGTCCCCGGCGAAAGAGTTATAGATAATCTTAGTTCGTCATTTTTGTTGGAAAATTTAGTGCACTTGTGGGATTAGTTCACACCTTGTAATGGGTTAGGAGGTACGGAGTGTACACCCATAAGGTCCATGAACACCCTGACTTTTGTAGTGGTTTGTATTGGTAGTGCTAGTAGAAAGTACTGCTTGTGGAAAGTACTGCTTGTGGTTTCAACTGATAAGCAGTGTTTCCATTGATAAGCAGTGTTTCCACTGAAGCTTGTGGTTTCCACTGCAAAGCAGTGTTTCCACTAAAGCTTGTGGTTTCACTGAGCGATGTATCCAGCGATAGCGCTATGAAAGTACTGATGAAAGTACTGCTTGTAACGGCTTTGACCTATTCAAGTGGCAGTTTCAACTGCTTAATGACCACGTTTAATTGGTCATGTAACCACTAACGGCTATAATGGGGATAATTATGAGGCTATTAATGGGCCGATTAATACTCATTGAACTAGCTAAGAGTAACCTCCTATATATAGGAGATCTGATTATGCATGAAGAAGACACATAAAACACAAAACACTTATAAGCGCAAGGGTTATTGAATTGTGCCTAATTCCATAACTGCATTTGGTCTTATCCCAAGTAGATATTCGTGTAACCCAGGCATTATGGTCGAATAGTTTACTTTGGAAAGTGATCAAACGATTCCAAGTGATATCCGGTAACCACTTTGTGGTATTTGTTTCTGCTGAATAGTTGCTTGTTTCTGCTGAAGTTGATTATCTTACCCTGTTCTGGGAGTTACACACCAACAATCAAAGTAAACTATGTTGTGATAATCAATGGCGAAACTGCAATGAAACACATGGCTTCAAACTTTGCTAAGCTGGATAAGTTTGAAGGGGTGGACTTTAGGAGATGGCAGAAGAAGATGCACTTCTTGCTGTCAAGCATGAGTGTGGTCTATGTGCTGACTACTCCAATTCCCGATGATGGGGATGATGCTACGGTTGAGCAGATCAGGAGGAGGAGCAAGTGGGAGAATGATGACTACATTTGCAGAGGTCTCATTCTGAATGGTATGTCTGATTCTTTGTTTGATATTTATCAGAAATCTGAATCTTCCAAAGAACTATGGGATTCCTTGGATGCCAAATATATGGCTGAGGATGCATCAAGTAAGAAGTTCCTTGTTACTAATTTCACAAATTACAAAATGACTGATTCAAGACCAGTTATGGAACAATACAATGAACTTCTTGGAATACTTGGATGGTTTACACAACACAATATGCACATGGATGAGGCTATTTCGGTCTCTTGTGTTATTGATAAACTTCCTCCTTCTTGGAAAGATTTCAAGCATATCTTGAAACATAAGAAAGAGGAACTAACTCTGGTTGAGTTGGGCAGTCATCTGCGCATTGAGGAATCTCTCGAGGTGCAGGATAATGACAAGTCAAAGAGTAGCAATGCTCTTGGACCATCATTGTCAATATGGTGGAGCATAACAACTCCACCAGGTACAATGACAACAAAGGCAAGCGCAAATATCATGATAACACAAGGGCAGATCAAGAAGGCAACACCTACTTGTTGGAAATGTGGCAAGGCGGTCACATTAAAAGGGAAAGGGTGTTAAAGTTGGTGGTAAATCAATGGATCAGCACTAATGGTTCGAGGAGTGGTGGTTCTTCCAACTCACTGAAAGGTCAGAATATGGTTAATAAGTCTTTTCAGATTTATTATGTTACATATGTAACTGAATCTCATTATGCAGGGATGATGATGTTGCGTGGTGGGTTGAATCTGGTGCAACAGTTCATGTGTGTAAAGATAAAAGCTGGTTCAAGACTTATGAGTCACTGAATGATGGTTCTATTCTTCACATGGGAAATGAGTCAACAACCAAGGTGCATGGTCGTGGTTGTGTAGATCTTAGGTTTAGTTCAGGAAAGATTGTAACTTTGTTTGATGTTATTCATGTTCCTGATATTAGGAAGAACTTGGTTTCAAGTAGTGTTTTGAATAATCATGGATATAAACAAGTTATTGAGTCCGATAAATTTGTGCTTTCTAAGCATGGTGTTTTTATTGGTTTTGGTTATTTATGTAATCAAATGTTCAGGCTTAATATTTCCAATGATAGTGCATTTATTTCCCGATAGTGTAAATTCAGCTGTGTGACCACCATGACCAACTGTCTCTACGTGGCATGCTAGACTTGGCCATGTTCATTATAAAAGGTTGCAAGATATGTCTAAGGATGGGTTGATCCCAGATTTTGACATGGACACTGAAAAGTGTAAAACTTGCATGTTGACCAAGATTACCAAGAAACCTTTTCAGGGTGTTAGTCGTAAGACTAATCTCTTAGAGCTTATTCACAGTGATCTGTGTGATTTGCACGCCACTCCTCTTTGGGGAACAAGAAGTACTTTGTGACATTTATTGATGATGCTTCTAGGTTTTGTTATGTTTATTTGTTACATTTCAAGGATGAAGCATTAGATAAATTCAAAGTGTTTAAAACTGAAGTTGAATTACAACTTGGGTCTTTGATCAAAAGATTAAGGACTGATAGGGGATGTGAGTACATGGATACTCATATTTTCAGTCTGTTGGAATTATCCATGAAACGAGCGCCCTTATACTCCTCAGCAAAATGGTATTTAAAGGAAAAACGGGGTCTGAAGGAGATGGTTAATTCCATGTTGTCCTATTCAGGATGAGTCAAGGTTCTGGGGTGAAGCCATGTTAACGACTTGTTATTTATTAAATAGGGTTCCAACAAAAGGAACAAGGTTACCCCTTATGAACTCTGGACTAAAAGAAAACCCAACACGAACTATCTCGAGTGGGGTTGTAGGGCATTGTAAGACTCCTGATCCAAAGTTGAAAACTTTGGGTGAAAGAGGCATTGATCGCATCTTTGTTGGATATGCTGAGCATTCCAAGGTTTTAGGTTCTATGTTATTGAACCTAATGAATATGTTTCAATTAACTCAATAATTGAATCAAGGGATGCAACTTTTGATGAGAATAGATTCTCATCAGTCCCTAGACCAAGTCAGAGGATTTTTAATGGAACTCATGACGGTGTATCGAGAGGTCCACGATGATGAACCATCGATGGTCCTGATGAGGTTGTGGTTCAACAACCTAAACCTATGCTCAGGGAAGAGCAAAAGGGTGACTCCAAAGTCATTTGGACCCGAGTTTCAACTATACTAAGTTAAAGGTACTAGGGATGAGGTCTCGACCAATACTCCTATTGCTTCATTGTTGAGGATGATCCCAAGACATTTGAAGAAGAAATGAAGTCACAGGATATTGCTTTCTGGAAAGAAGCAATCAATGATGAGATGGATTCCATCATGAGGAACAACACTTGGGTGTTGGTTGATCTACCACCAGCCGCAAACCTCGGGTTGCAAATGGATTTTCAAAAGGAAAATGAAGGTAGATGGAACTATTGAAAAGTTCAAGGCTAGATTAGTTATTCAGGGCTTTAAACAAAAGTCGAGGATAGACTATTTTGATACTTATGCCCATGGCTCAATTATCAGTACCATAAGGCTGCTGATTGCTATGGCATCTATTCACAATCTGATTATTCATCAGATGGATGTGAAGACATCTTTCTTGAATGGTGAATTGGAAGAGGAGGTTTATATGAACCAACCTCAGGGCTTCATCATGCGTGGCAATGAAAACAAGGTGTGTAAACTGATTAAGTCTCTTTATGGACTTAGCGAGGCACCTAAGCAATGGCATCAAAAATTTGATGAAGTGGTCTTGTCTAGTGGTTATGTTCTTAACCAAGCTGACAAATGTGTATATAGCAAATTTGATGAATCTGGTAAAGGAGTCATCATTTGTCTATATGTTGATGACATGTTGATATTTGGAACTGACCAAAATCAGTTAACGACAAAGGAATTTTTGTCATCAAGGTTCTCCATGAAGGATATGGGGAGGCTGATGTTATCCTTGGTATAAGGATTAAACATGAAAGTAAAAGAATTTCTATCAGTCTCATTATATTGAGAAGGTGCTGAGGAAATTGATTACTTTGATTGTACTCCAGTGAGTACACCTATGGATACTTGTGAGAAGCTGATGCCTAATCATGGCAAGTAGTATCTCAACTTGAGTATTCTAGGGTAATTGGTTGCTTGATGTATGCCATGACTTGTACAAGGCCTGATATTGGTTTTGCAGTGGGAAAATTGAGCGGGTATACTAGTAATCCTAGTGCTCATCATGGCAAGCGATTCAAGAGGGTATCTGAAGTATTTGAAGAGAACTATGGATTATAGTATCTCATATACTGGTTACCCATCAGTGTTGGAAGGATACACTGATGCAAGTTGGATCGAATACTGAAGACAATTAGTCTACCAGTGGCTAATTTACAGGTATTCCTACTTGGTGGAGGTGCAATTTCTTGGGCATCCAAGAAGCAAACTTGAATCACCAGTTCAACAATGGAATCTGAATTTGTGGCTCTAGCAGCTGCTGGTAAAGAAGCTGAATGGTTGAAAAACTTGCTTCTTGATATTCCATTGTGGCCTAAACCTATAGCACCTATTTCTATCCGGTGTGATAGTGCAGCTACATTGGCTAAGGCTTATAGCTAGATGTACAATGGTAAGTCTAGACACTTAGGTGTCAGACATAGCATGATTCGTGAGCTTATCATGAATGGGGTTGTATCTATAGAGTTTGTTAGATCTCAACAGAACTTAGCTGATCACTTGACGAAGGGTCTGGCTAGAGACTTGGTTATAAAGTCTAAAGGGATGGGTTTAAGTCCAACTTAGTCATGAATGCTAGGACACCCAACTCCCTCCGAGGAAACTTGGGAGCTGAGTTCAATGTGGAAAGTGAACATTAAATTAGTGGCGAGCACATGTTTTATTTACATCCCAAGGTTGTGCTCGAGAACTTCTTTGAAAGGAGGATGAAGTCTTTACTTCTTAATGGTTAATTTTCTTTGAAAAAGTGCTTGGCAGGAGCATGAATAAAGAGGAACCACCTATGTAAATTTTGAAGTTTTGCCGCTTCAGGAAGCTTTGGACTTTAGCTTTTACAACATTTATGAATTTGGATATGGACACATGGCTTGTATAGTGTCAGGAGCTTTTAAGTGTTTGAAAACTTGTGTGTATTTTATCTTCAGGTATTCAAATGGGTTGAAGGGTTCAATTCTTAGAACACCCTGATTCTCGAATATTTGAACGTGTAATTTACTAAGATGGAAATTCAATCCTCAGGACATTTTCGTTTATGCACATGTTTTGCTTGATGTTTATTTTTCATGCAAAGGAAGTGAACTAAATTTGGGGAGGATTGTTGGAAAATTTATTGCACTTGTGGGATTAGTTCACACCTTGTAATGGGTTAGGAGGTACGGAATGTACACCCATAAGGTCCCTGAACACCACGACTCTTGTAGTGGTTTGTATTGGTAGTGCTAGTAGAAAGTACGCTTGCGGGAAATCGCTTGTGGTTTCCATCGCGATAAGCATGTTTCCGATAGCGATGTTTCCACTGAAGCTTGTGGTTTCCACGCAAGCGGTGTTTCCACTGAAGCTTGTGGTTTCACTTTGAAGCGTGTATCCACGATAGCGTTATGAAAGTATGATGAAAGTACCGCTTGTAACGGCTTTGACCTATTCAAGTGGCAGTTTCAACTGCTTAATGACTACGTTTAATTGGTCATGTAACCACTAACGGCTATAATGGGGATAATTATGAGGCTATTAATGGGCCGATTAATACTCATTGGACTAGCTAAGAGTAACCTCCTATATATAGGAGATCTGATTATGCATGAGGAAGACGAGAAAACACAAACACTTATAAGCCAAGGGTTATTGAATTGTGCCTAATTCCAAAAGCTGCATTTGGTCTTATTCCAAGTAGATATTCTGGTGTAACCCGAGGCATTAGGTCGAATAGTTTACTTTGGAAAGTGATCACACGATTCCAAGTGATATCCGGTAACCACTTTGTGGTATTTGTTTCTGCTGAATAGTTGCTTGTTTCTGCTGAAGTTGATTATCTTACCCTGTTCTGGGAATTACACACCAACAATTTTCCCCGGGGACCCGTCCATGGCAAAAGTAAGTGCCACGTCGGACGTGTCTCACCAGCGTAGAATTGGTGCGGGACCCACATGTCCCCAGTAAAAGTTGTTTTTAGTCCACGGGGAAAGTATTCCCGAGAGGGTATTGCCAGGGGGCTTTCGCCGGGGACATGTCCCCGGTAATAGGTTTCGCAGGGGACAAGTCCCCGGTGAAAGCCCTGATATTTCGCCTGCGAAAGTCACGATTGTTGTAGTGTGCTCATCTTAAGGACTCCATTGATGATAATAATGTTTAATTTTATATCAATGACTCTTCAATTCTTTCTTTATATTAAACAGGCGATGGAGTTAAACACGTAGCCCATGAACTGAACATGGGTTGTGTCACGTGACTTATATCTCAACTTTAAAGGTAAGATAATTCCACATTTTACCTATATTACATTTATTGGGACTCTTAGGAATAGTAACTTTGGGTTTTTTTTTTAATTTCTAACGGCCCCCGTGGGTTCTTTTATTTTGCCTACCCGAACCGCTGCTATTCATCTTCACTCACAAAACACGCTTATCTTTTAGATCCGATCGGGCGTGACTCCCGAGAAATATCCGGCGAGTTTAGGCTCTGAAAGGGAAGAAATTCTTCCTTGCTACATGCAATTGTGAGGAGGAGCCTTTCAGATTATCCGGTACAGATGTTGATTATTTATGTTTAATTTGTGGATGGCCTCTTGCCATTTGTTCCCTTTCTGACTCATGTTATTTTTCCTCCACATCTTTTTTGGCTCATTATATTGCCTTTGATTGTTGTGGGTGAAGTTAGGTGGATCAATTATTTGTGTTGAAAAAAAAAAAAAAAAAAAAAACCCTCCACTCTTTGCCCCGTTTGATGCTAGGTTTGATGTTTTTTCTTTTACTTTTTTAAGGTTTTGGTCAAGGTTTATGCTGTTTTTTGTTATTTTTTGCCATGGAGTTGGCTGGTTGTTGTTGGGTGAGGTAAATGATTATTAGGCTTCTTTATGTTAGTTCCTTTTATTCTAGGTTTGTTGTGTTTATTTGTTAGAATATTAGGCTACTTTATGTTAGTTCCTTTGATTCTAAGTTTGTTATGTTTGGTTGTTAGGGTTGTTGAATCTTGATATGCACATTTATGGATGCATTTTGGTTTAATGGGTCTTTGGAGTTGAATGCTATCTTCATTGAATGCTTTTTACCTTTTGTTACTTGCTTCTCTTAGCTTCCACCTTTTGTTATCTTATGTTTCCAAAATATGGATTCAAAACTATACACCCTCTCAAAACATTTTGTTAACGTCTGGTCATGTGAGAACCTTATACAAAACAATGTTGTAAATATGCATGAGTTCTTGGATGTCGAATGTGTGAGGTCATTGCACCCTTTGTGTCTGCTGTAAAGTGTACGATTCGGTCTTTGGTTGCACCAAACCATTGTGCTGTGCCAGTTAGATTTATTTATTTAGTATTACCGCTGTTGTCTATAGACCCCTTACACTTATTTTTCATGTTTATTCTCGGAACATTCATACACTTATGCTTTCGTATGCGTGTTGTTGTTCAGTACGACCCGCTCATGTAATCTGGATACCAGCCAACCTGTTAAGTCACCATATTAGTAACACAAGCATTAATAGAAGAGATAGAGAAGAGGTTGGATGAACAAATCACACACACACACGATATGACAATAAGAAAGGTTATGCGTAAGGTGAGTGAAATGAATTGAACAACCAACCCTCAAGTAAGGGTATTACAAAGGTATTTATAGGAGAGGGAGCTAGGGAAAAACTCCTAGTCCCTTCCTTTCCTTATTGGACTTGGGCCAAGGCTCATGGGCTTTCTACATAAGCTTTGGCATGATTACTAACATAAAAGCCATATTAAGCTAACTATTACATATGAATCACTAACACTTGAATTAAGGTTTAGGAGTGATTCCAACAATCTCCCCCTAAGTGTTAGTGATGAATGAAAGAGTGATAAACGTTGTAGGTGCTGATGTAATAGTAGCTTTGAAGTCTTCTAGATTCTTCTTTCTTGTGAGAAGAAGTGTCTTAATTCGAACAATCTCCCCAGTGTAGAGAAATTGTTTCCTTTGAAGTATTCTGCTTTGACGTCATCATTTTCTTTGTTCTTTGTGATGGTAGTGATAGTATGTTGTTGTTTGTGCGCATCAGGTCAGCTTGACCGTTGCTTCTTGAGTGTCTCCACGTATTTCTTCAACATGCTCACACGCTCTTTAACGTTGGATTTGATCTGATGAAGTTCTCTTAGTCTTTAACTTTGTAGATTCTTTGTCTTGACGAAGAATCATTCTGACTTTTGTGTTGCCTTAAGAGAGAACTTCTATTAGTGATGATGTTGGTATGAGCATGTGAAGAATCTTTTGCACGATCAGTCGCTCGAGCTTCAATAAGAAGAAAACATAAGAAAGGTTAGAAATAAGCGGATTCCGGCACTTACAAGTTCAAACTTCGAGAGCGTAAACAGCATAGTGTGAAAACACAACTCTAATTCTTACAAAAGCCGTTCCTGAACTGGAGTCCCACAAGTGAGATAACGCGATGTACCGAAGTACACCCACAGTTCAGATGAGTCGCTGAGGTACACCGAAGCATCACCTCACGACTATAGACCGTTTGAGACACACTAAGCATAATCCACGGGGAGTTACCGAAGTGACTTGCTGTCAGGGCTGTTTGATGTTGACCCTGGCAGGAGTTTCCATTCAATCATTGAGGATCACAATAGTGAACCTCTCATAAATGTTCTCGACAGATTACTAGGATATGTGTAGGACTCGATAACGTACCACTGTTGTTCTTATTGTTGAACGACAAGTGATGAAATGTCAAGTGTACCTATGAGATCTTTTGATGAATCTCATGGCTCTAGACTTAATAGTGCGTTTTGGTTTTCCTGAGCGGAGACTAGGGAGAGGGTCTCCTTCTTCAATACCAGCAATCTCTAAGAGAAAGCCGATAGTTTACGTAGGGTTCCCTGTGAGAATGAAACA
This sequence comes from Chrysanthemum makinoi, assembly GCA_910596185.1. Classification (NCBI taxonomy): domain Eukaryota; kingdom Viridiplantae; phylum Streptophyta; class Magnoliopsida; order Asterales; family Asteraceae; genus Chrysanthemum; species Chrysanthemum makinoi. The sequence continues at coordinate 316,439,505 of OU343223.1, forward strand.
AGCTTCTGTTGAGAGAAACTTGAGTGGCTAAGAAGGTTTAGTGCATGCGTCATTGGGTCTATGACGACTTTTAATCTTCAATACCGGCGTCATCAAGTGACAACTAGTAGCATATGAATTGAACCCGGTGTCTGCCCTAAGTTGAACAATCTGGAGGGCTATTTTGTTTTCACCCTTTTCTTTGCTTTTCTTTTTTATTCTTCAACTCCTTCTTTCTCCGATTCTCATTTTCTCCTTTTTATAATCATACCTAAGGACTTCTAATTCTAACTATTGGTATTGTCCTTGGGTAGATCCTTCCGGCTCTGGCGGATCATAGGACGGTTATTCCTAACCTTAATCACCTTATAACTCCATTGCCATAAAACCATTTTTCATGAAAATCTCTCGAAGTGTTTGTAAATGAAAAGCATGTTTGAACACTTCAAGAGTTTTGGATTTTCATAAATACTCCCCCTCCACATGTGCTTTAGAGTTTTGACAGAAATCTACACAGTGAGAAAAGAGCGCGCACTTTTTGAATTGATCGACTCAAGATAGACAGTTCCTTGTGAGACACGATTACGTTGCATAGTTAAAGAGATACATTGTCAGCTTTTAGGTGACAACTAGCTCTAATAACTACCTTGAAGATGTGGACAACCCCGAAAGATTGTCAAACCCATCAAAGTTCATGTCTATCAAGAGCTTCTCGAATGGGTACAATTATAAGTCTTGGAAGACAAATCTTTTCAATGTATGACTGTTCAGTTCCCGTCAATTCATGGGTTGAAGTCTTTTCACACGAGGATTCAATAGCAAAACACAACATATTTCTTATCACATAAATTTTCTCCCCTTAAAAAATGGCATATAAATATGTTATTTTTGAAGAAATGTTGAGAATAAATATGACCATTTTGAGTTTTGTGGGAAGATTACAACAAAGAACAATTTGTGAACAAAGTTTGTAAGTCAAATACTCCCCCTCAACAAGTGATATAAACTGTTGAGGTTTTGAACATCATAAGGGGAAGTACTTGTTCTTTTGAGCAAAAGCTTTGAAAAAATGAAAGGTTTCATAAGTTTTACTCAAAAGTAAGAAGCTTTCATTCCTTTTATAAGGATTGTGGCACTGAAGCGTACCACATGGTCCTTTCATTACAAGAACGGGTTGTACACTGTTATGTGTGCACAAACCATTGTCAATATAAAATCACACATCCAAATTAAAATGAAATTGAAACAGTTTAAGGGTACCGGTAGTCCATCAATCTTTCGGGGAATGCAGGCAGGTGCGTTGATAGCCTATGAGGTAATCACGGGGCGACCACCTGCAAAGCTCTCTAGAGTTCTGAACGGGTCCCTTACATACAACCTTTCATCGATCCTAGTGATGATCCTCTTAACATCCCTTCTATCCGAGAATTCCATCGCACGGTGACCAATTCCTTCATGTATAGCGCCCAACCTATAAGCCGAGCCGTCCCTAACTCTTGAGTGTGTGATCTCTAAACTTATGAAGATCTCTACACGCCATCAAGCGATTCGCGATGTAGTTCCTTCACGGTGAAACTCCAAGCGGTTTGCTGCAAAAGTGTATTGTGGAAGATGGTTGATATCAGGAAGCTCTAGCCAGAATGCGGTGAGGGTTGACACGAGTTTGGATTCAACAACAAGTTGTAAAATCTTTTACATGTTCACGGATCACTATGCTTCTGATGAAGATGAGCAAGGACTTGATGTATTCACGTTGAATTCGGTGAGAAATGTCTCATTCTTCCCTGGACTTTTGCAAGATACAGATCTTCAATGTCGTTGAGAGACAAGTTCTGTAAACTTCACCGGAATTCATAGTCCCTTTCATCTTGTCTTTTGACCACGATAGTCTTGAGGAAGGTGTAATCCCATTTAGATGAAAGGGTGACATGATTAGCAATAGCGATCCCTTTATCCTTTGTACAATTCATGTTGAGATTTTCGAACGGCAGCTTTTGTAGTAGATTCATCGGCGTTAATGGTGAATCCGTACATTGCATCAATGTCATCTCGTTCCACCTTTGTTGGAAAGCATGTGGGTAGCCTTTCTTCGATGGCTATGCGGTTTGAGTATATGGTAGGAATGGAAGTGTAAGTGAAGTAGCGTATTTCTTTGAACCATCGCTACCGTGTAGAAGTTCAAGTCATTGTTGAAGTAAGTAGCGAAGTGGAATCGAGGTTGATCGGTTATTGTGTCGTTGGTAGAGGTTTAGACCAGTCGGTGTTTGGATTTGGAGCTTTGTCTCCAGTCGATGTTTGCTTAGGGTGAGCCAATCAATGTTGTTAGACATGGCGCGTGCTATATTTTCAAGGTGATATTCAACTTCAATAGCACTTTCCGAGCTGTCTTTGAGTAGTTGAAATGCTTCATTCTTGATTAGTTTCAACTCTGATTTCGTCATCTTCTTGACCGCAACTTTCTTGCGATGTAACTTAGCATGCTCCAAGCGTACAACCTTCTAAATGCTGGATCATCAGAGGGGGAGTAGCATCAACAAGTGAAGAGAACCATTCAAACTCGGTGTCATCTTCGTCGAGCCATGAGACGACATCAGCCTTAGGCGTCTTCTTCTTCTTCTTTGGCCTTGATGAGGATGATGGTTTCTTTGTTGAAGCTGGAGGGGTGGGTTGTTGTTGGGGCTTAGGGACTTCCTCATCGTCACCACCAGTATACTCAAAGTGATCACCGGTTTTCTCTGTCTGGGGTGGTAACTCAAAGTCCTGAGGTTTGTCGTGAGCAGAAAGTGGAGGAGATCGTCTTGGTGGTGAGTCCTTGGGGTGGTGGTGGCATAGATGATGGTTCTCACGGACTACTTTGGCGTTTAGGCTCGTCATTTTTATCCTTATCCTTATCTTCATCGTCATCTCTTGGTCGTTTAGGCCTTTGACTTCTTACGCATCTTGCGATTTGAGTTGGTATTAGCAATGCTTCAAATAATTTACCTTCATAAAGTAAATGTTGCAGCTCGTTTAGACATTTGAGATACTATTGGTGAAACCAATTCGGCATCAGAGAATATTATGGGATCTTTGGATTGATGTTTGACTTGTCATAGGTGTAGATCTCATAGTTGGAAATGCAATAGATTGCGGATAGAGTTGTCTTGTACATTTCTTTTTGTCACCAGGAACGATGTCAAGAAGGAACTTGTGAGTGTAACCTTTGATCATCTCGTTCATTTCCCCTTGGAGATCACGTTGCATGAACGTCTGGATGTACTCCTTTCATTGACATCTTGTCTTTCGTCATGAAGATATTGAACCAGTCAGCGAAAATTCAGCTTTTGTAAAGCACGTCTTTCTTCTACGACTGCTTGACAGAAACTTTGATCCTTTTCTTTGCTCGAGAAATCAAGAGTCCGTTGGCTTCTTCACAGATTTGGATGTGGATTTGGTTGTTCTTTCACGGATGGTGGTGGAGATGAAGAGTGAGAGGATGAATCTGATGATGAAGAGACATGAGGAGGTTCAGGGTTCTTTGGAGGTTCGAAGTTTTCTCTTGGCGGTGGACTGAATTTGAGAAGAAAATCATCATAGTTAACTTCGTCATCTTGTCCAGATTTAGCCTTTTCTTCATCTGAATTGAGCTTCCTCATCATATTTTTCTTTCTCAGACTTCTATTTCGGTTCCTCAATGTCATAATCAATAGAATCATCCATCGTTGTTTTTGTTGGTTTGCTCAAAGTGGTGGCACCAATTCCCTTATCGGGTTGATTAACGCATCGGGAATTGGTGTAGATAGTGCAGTTTCCACCACTTGACCCTCCTGGGCCACGCACTTGTTTGATCTGTTCAAACTCTTTTGCCTTGTGTTGGAGTCTAATGATTTTGAACTTCTTCCTGTAGTCAGTTTCCAGTGGCTCTTCATCTGAGCTTCCCCTCTTCTCTTGCTCAAGTACTGGAGTCTTCCCTTTGCCTTGGTCAGTGATTTTTGGACTGGGAGGTTTAGCCTCTTATGTTGGATTACGTCGGTTGCAGTTTCAGAGTAGACGACCTCTTCGTCTAAATCGGTTTCCTCAGAGCTTTCATCCACTACAAGCTTTCTTTGGTTCAGGACTTAGGAATGGGAATGGGAACAGCTTCCTTAGAGGCTGTCCTGAGTGGAGTTTCCTCTTAGGGAACTTTAGTTGACTCTCAGTGCTTGCATCACTTCCTGCACTGCCTCTTCTGGTTTCCTAGTAGGTGTGCCAGACTTTCATCGAGAAAACCAACTTTGCTTTCTTCAACTGCTACCAGATACCTTTTGTATGAATAAAGTTGTTTGATTGCATCAGAGAGAAGGTGATCCGGCAACACAGCACCTTGTTTCTTTGTTGTTGATTCCTTAAATCTGACTGTTAGAGTAGGTTCATACAACATGTCGTGATTGTTGGGGTCATTGATTCTCTTGGGGATATCAGGGTTATACCCAAGTGCTCTTTGGATCAACAGTTTTGTATATCTGATATAAGGGATCTTTGAGCCAAGCTTTTTGAGGAATGTCATCATGTCGTCCCATATTAGAGCTTTGACTTCGATGTGCTTCATGTTGACCAAAGCCTAAAATATTTGCAGTTCCATGAGCTTGGGATGCTCATAGCCACTGTTACGACCAGAAATAGATTTGGTGATGATGATGTAGAGAGTTCTCCATGTATGAGGAATATTCTTAAGATCCACGGATGAATGCTTTGTGATTACTCCTGAAGCTTCGTCATAACCAATGTCGATCATGAATTGCAGAACAATCTCTTTAGTTGGTGCGGCATTGTATTCGGTTGGCTCGATGATAGGAATGAGGAGGACAGCCCTTAAATCTGCTGGTGTGATGGTGACTTGTTTGTCATTGAGAGTCACCGTCACAGCATTTTGTCCTTTGATCTTTTGCATTGTATTCCAGAACTGATGAATGTAGATCTCAGGCACTGTAGCAGAATTGGTGAGCATGTTCTGATAAGGATGATTCTTCAGAATATCCACAGCAATTAAGCAAGAAGACTCTGAGCAGGTGAGGGTATCAAAATCAACACGAAGGTTGTTCTTTCCTATCTTCATCGGATAACCATGAGGGAAGATATCAGCAACGGTGAGAACATTTGGTGTTTCCACATTCTGCATTTGAGAATCCATGTCGTGATCTGAAAGATATTTAGCCAAAAGAACCAACATATCGAAAGACATTATGTTAGTCAATAGATGGTTTTATTGTTTAATTATTGAATGTGATATGTCGATGATTGTTACGAGTCCAATGTCACTTGTTTGTCCAATAGTCCAATGACGTCGTGAAAAATTTCGTGAGCTGATTAACTTTAAGTTTTAAAGTCCATGTTTTCACTTATTATTCACAACTTGTTAAACATTTAAGATTAAAGTGACATTATTGGTTTCATGGCGTTATGATTTATTTATTTACAAGTTTGCACGCGTAACAATTCATAATTAAGGTTAAAACTAGGCTTAGGAGTAGAAATGGCAAGCTTATGCGTAACCAGGAGTGGTATACGCATAAACGCAAGCTTATGCGTAGGATCTTGACTTACGCGTAAGAAATATTACGCGTAGGAAAAGAGTGCCTTATGCGTAGAGCTTACGCGTAAACGTATATGGAACCTTACGCGTAAGGCTTAGTAGTAAGAGTCAACCTTATGCGTAGAGGTCACTGTTTACGCATATCCTTCACAGGATACGCGTAGTCCCTTATGTAGAACCTTACGCGTAAACGTTACGCGTAAGATTTCTCTTACGCATAACATGCTACGCGTAAGGTGATCCTTATGCGTAGATGGCAAATACCCTTGATTCTGAATTTTCATGCGTAATAAACCTGAACTAATTGCATCATAGCACCAATATTAACACATCCATTCAGTTATTTTCAGAACAAATCATGAATACATATCAAACAGTTACGCGTAAGAAGACTTATGCGTAAACCTAAAACCCTAAGTTTCAAGAATTACGCCTAAGATAATTAGCCATAGGAAATGCACCAAAAGGTTCGGTGGGAAGTCTAAGTATGCCTATTAAGTTGTTTTATCCAAGTTTTAACATCAAACTCAACTTGAATCAAAAATACCCAAATTAAGTATGAACAAAAACCCTAAAATTCAATTCTTTCACATTTGATGTTTCTGGGCAGAGTTCTAATCATGGATATCATCAATTTATCATGTAAACAACACCTTATAAGCAACTAATTAACCAGAAACACTCACACAAGAAAAAGCCCAATTCACGCATAAACCTAGTTTTCAAAATCAATCAATTCGTGTTTCTGGTGTGTTTTGATGATGGAAATGGTTTCAAAATGATTAAGTAAACGTTTTGACACTATCATATTAACCAAAAACACACACCATTGATAATGTGTTCATACGCTTATGCGTAGAACACAAAATCACTCTAGATAAAAATCTGGCGTTGGATTTCAAAAGCGTTAAAACCATTGCTTAGATGTTTACAAAGAACATGTTTTCACTTACAAATTGTTGATCAAAAGTCGGATTTGAAGCGATTGTGGATGCGTGGATGAGGTTTGGTGAGATATTAAATATGAGGGAGTAATGTGTTAGGTGGATTGTTTTATTAAAAAACTTTAAGCTTTTGACAGTTTAGCCCTCACCTTTTCCATTTACATCCAATGTCTATAACTTCCATTTTGGTTACCAAACGAAGGATATTTGGAAAGAAATTTTGACGACACTCCCCCTCGACTTAAGAAATAATGAAAGTTTATAAATTTTAGTCCGAGAAGTGTCAGAAAACCAGAAATGTGACCACCATTATTAAAGAAACAACCGGGATAAAGTAACATGCAAGTACAAGGTTTTTTATGAAACTTAAAAATATTTGATTTCTCCCCCTCAACACTTGATCGAGAAAATACTGAATTTTGAAAGATTTGAGTGTTGTCGGAAGATTTGTACTTGCCATGTTAAAAGAAATATAGATAGAAGAATATTTTTGTTGTTTTATCTGATTTTATAATTTTGTATTTTGTTTTTGAAAAAATATTTACAAAAGAGGTTTTGGTGTTTGACTGGTTTTTAAGAATGTTTTAACAGTTCATCCAGTTCCTCTTGAGTCAAACACCGCATACCAATCCGGTGGACCAACTCATTAAACCTAGCAGGAGCTAAGGCTTTGGTGAGGAGATCTGCCAATTGGTATTCTGTACCCACAAAGTATAATTCAACAGTACCATGTTCCACGTGGTCCTTGATGAAATGATATCGAAGGTCGATGTGCTTTGATTTGAATGTTGTTTGAATAGCACGAGATCGCAATAGCACTCCGATGCGCAGTACATGGAGGATTCTGTCAAATACATAACCATAGTCTTTGAGTTGTGTTCTCATCCAAATGACTTGAGCACAACACCCCGACATGGCTACATATTCTGCTTCGGTTGAGGACAGCGATGTACAATCCTGCTTATTCGATTGCCATGACACCAGTTTATCACCGAGAAATTGTAATGCTGAAACGTAGCACTTTTCGTGAATCTAAGCATCCTGCGTGATCGGCGTCTGAAAAAGCTATTAGTTCAAAACCAGAATCCTTCGGATACCAGATCCCAAGTTAATGGTTCCCTTGATGTATCGGAGGATTCTTTTAGCCTTAGAGAGGTGGGTTTCATTGGTCTCGGCCGACTGATACGGGAGCAGAGATATACGGCAAAAACAATGTCAGGTCTGCTGGCTGTTAGATACATGAGAGACCCAATGATACTATAGTATTTGGTAGGGTCCACCAATTTCCCATGTAAATCAGCGTCTAGGTTCTTGGTATGAGCCATTGGTGTGGCATAGGTGTCACAGGTTTGCATTCCAAATTTGTTTAAAATTTCAAGGGCATATTTGGAATGACTCAAGAAAATACCACGGGGTGATTGATGAACTTGCAGTCCTAGAAAGAACGTAAGTTCACCCATCATGGACATTTCAAAATGTTTCTTCATTAGTTTTGCAAAAGCGATTGAGTACTTTTTATGTGTTGACCCAAAAATGATGTCATCCGCGTAAATTTGAACAATTAAGATATGTGCCCGTGATATTGTATGAAAAGAGTTGGGTCGACCGAACCTTTGGTAAAATTATTGGCAATGAGGAAAGCTGATAACTTATCGTACCGCCGAGGAGCTTGTTTGAGAGACCGTACAGAGCTTTGTTCAGTTTGTAGACATGGTTAAGAAGCGGGATCAATGAATCCTTCGGTGGTGACATAAACCGTTTCTTTTCAGTTGACCATTGAGCGTTTTGACGTCCATCGAAGAACCGTTATATTCATATGAGCGTGACGAAATATCGAAACGACCTCAGACGAGCAGCGGAGCAAATGATTCTTCAAAGTCAATACCCTCTTCCTGTCTATAACCCTTAGCCACTATACGTGACTTGTTTCGATTACGTTCCTTCAGCATCCAATTTGTTCTTCCAAATCCATTTGAGACCAATGACGTAGACCCATGTTGGTCTTTCAACCAGTTCCCATACTTCAAGACGTTTGAATTGGTTGAGTTCTTCTTGCATGGATTCAATCCAGTTGTCTTTTTTCATTGCGTCTTTAATGTTTTTAGGCTCAGATTGGCAGACAGTGAGTGCATAAATGCAATGTTCACCATCTGTGTGAAGACGTTGTCTCGTAACAATTGGTTGATTCGGGTTGCCAATAATATTCTCTAGAGGATGGTCTTTTGTCCAACGATGTGTAGAGGGTTGATGTTGGTATACATTGTGCAGATTTTGAGGATTCAAATGGCTTGTGGATGATTCCGCAACATCAGGTGCAGCAGTTTCATTGGCAAACGGGTTAAAGAACGCATTTGGATCAAAATCTGCGAGTGGGGGTACATCATTAAGAACATCATCAGCGGTTGGTTGTCATTGGATGCGTTTGTTCAACTGTTGTTGTAGAGTCAACTGGTGGTGCTTCTTGACAGTAGTTGTTGGGCAGGTGTCTCAGGTATAAGAGTAGTATCAGGTTGAGCAGCGGAAACATCGGGATACACTGGAGCACGTTCATCAATATAGATCCCTTTGACAGAGGAGCAAATAGTCTTTCCATTTGTTGACGAGTAAGCTGGGGCTTGGTTCTGATGATGGGGTTTGAGGGAAGTTTAAACGGTTGTGACCGGGTTCCAAGCTGTTATGCTCGAAGCCATTTCGTAAGCTCATCAAAATTAGCATGAATCGTTTCCATAACCTGATTTGTCTGACGATTCCAGATCCGGAAACCTTTAGAATTATCACAATATCAATAAAGACTCCAATGTCAGCTTTGGCTTTGAGCTTTCCAAAGTCATCACGATCATTATTTTGGTAGCAAAAGGATCCAAATACATATAAGTGTTTGAGATTCGGTTTCTGTTGTGGATAAGCTTAAAAGGTGTTTTGTTGTGACGTTTTGTAATCATTGATCGGTTTTGAGTATAGCATGCAGTTGATACATTCGCCCATAAGTAATCTGGAAGTTTAGCATTGATTAACATTGTTCTTGCAGCTTCCACTAACGTTAGGTTTCGTCTTTCAACAACTCCGTTTGTTTGGTGTACGTGCAATAGATGTTTGATGCTCAATTCCCACTTTCTCATAAAATTCTCGAAGAGTTTGATTCATAAATTCAGTTCCTTTGTCTGCATTGAATTTGTCTGCGGCGTTCGGTTTGAACTTGAATTTTCGTGAGAAAGGTGATGATCATCTGTGGAGCTTGATCTTTGCTTCGAAGAAAGTAGACCCAAGTCCATCGTGAGTAGTCATCGACAATTACTAAGATGTAGCGTTTGCCATTGATCGTTTGCACGCGCACCGGGCCACACAAATCCATGTGAAGAAGATGAAGCACATGCTGAGAGCTGTGTTCCACCTTTGAAGGAAAATGAGCACGAGTGCTTTTCCTTGTTCACAAGCTGAGCAAAGGTGATCTTTGAATACGGAATCTCGGGAGACCTTCAACAAGTTTGTGTCGAGCAAGGTTGGTGATGGTTTGAAAGTTTAGATGTGAGAGACGACGGTGCCATAGCCAGGATTTTGTTGATGTAGCCTTTGAGAGTAGACAGATGGGAGATGAAGCAATCATGTCTTGCATTGAGATTGTGTACAGACTAGAATTGCGAGAGCGAGACATAAGATCGTTTCCTTGTAGATCACGAATGAAACAAGTTTTCTCGCTAAAAGCAACTTCCAAGTCTCCATCACAAATTGACCGATGAAAAGAGATTGTGACCGAGGCCTTCCACATAATAAACACTGCTAATTTCGATATTGCCATTGATATAATCTCCGTAGCCCATGATAGCTGCGAAGTGATCATTCCCGAATCTTACAGTGCCAATGAACTTTGCAATAAAGTTTGATAACAGTTTAAGATTTCATGTCATGTGTCGGGAACATCCGCTATCAACAATCCAAAGGATGATCTGTATCACTGCATTACACACAGACGACACAGATGGAATAGAAGTAGATGTGGAACCGAGAGTTAGAGGTTCGAGAGCAGTTATGTTAAATACATCAATGATTTTAGGTATCCATTTAAATCCTAGTGTTTATGTATTTCTTTCGCCATCTCCAACTAGTCTTAGCTTTAGTCTTAGTGAATGCACTAGGTGGTACTACATTCCTTGGAGGTGAAACTGGAGCTACAGGGACCTCAATGCGTTTCTTAGAATCTAAAGAGGCGGTTTACCAAGCACAGACTTAGAAGCATTAGTGGGCCTAGAGGTATTCCGGTCTTAGGATTCCGTAAACGAGACAAGATAGCTCTAGCAACAGATTTTTCATGACAATCAGAAAGCATACTTCTACGACAAATAACACAAGAAGCATCGGTGAATATCAAAAGTACTTAAAGGTTTAGCATTCGTTACAACACTTTTTCCATTACATTTGTCAGACGCAATATCTAAAGTGGGTGCAACGGAGTCTTATTCAAAGTCCTAGGGTGTTCTTCTACTTCAGCATTCTTTATTGTTCTTTTCTTAGGTCGCAACTTCCTATTCTTCCTTGTATTGCTCCTAGGCTGTGAAGTGCGGACGTTTGGAAAAGAGGCAACTATTCCTGTTTCAGTAGAGGGAAGCACATTAGTATCTTGTGGTTTATCAGTAGGCATTCTGGGTTCACGTTTGCTAAGTGTTACAGGTGAAATTTTCTTAATGATGCTAGGCTGAACTTGTTCATACTTTCCTAACATTTCCCTTAACTTAATGATAGTGTGCACCAAATCTTGATTTTCAGAACGAAGATTTCCAGCAAAATTCATGACTTCTTTAGTGTGTGCAAGATAATGATCAAGTTCGTTTGATGCTTCATCACGAGTCTGTTTGAGTAAATCAAATATGACACCATATTCCTTTTTCACTTTTACAAGTTCTTGTTCATATTTTGAGATTTGACATTTCAAAGACGCGTTTTGATCATCCAGTTGCTCAATTTTTGGATTAAACGTTTTGGATTGCAACTGATTGATTTTGTTTTGCAAAGCAAGTTCACGATTTTGACAATCTTTTTGACACCATTGAAGACGACGTTTTGAATTTGAAAGCTCGTTTAACAGTCGTTCGTTTTCAACTTTTAAAGACTCGATCTGATGCACCGTATCAGTTTTCACAACAATATCAACAGAATCAACAGAGATATGATC